>SDVV010001219.1:0-26515 GCA_016164225.1 Gammarus roeselii | reverse complement strand
ATATAGGTGTAGATATTTCTATAGATTTTTACATTTCTATTTTTTAACGTGTACGGGTTCGTGAGTTGCCTCGAGACCGTCGTACGCCGAGGCGGGACCAACAATAACAAGTGTCCCAGAATTGTAAGCCGATGTCTATAGAGCAGCCGTGCTGCAGGCCGGATGTATTGCTTTTATCTGTGACCATCCGACCGTGACGGTCCTGAGGGAAAAGAGCGCGGGCTTTGAGATAAATACCAGGTATGAAATTTATTTATATTTATACAAGATATTCTGATTCCTTCAAAATACTGTCTTTTTCTATTATTCCAACGATAATTGATATATGAAATATTTCAATACTATCTTTTGGGTATATTTGTATAGGAAAGTTGAACATATTTTTTACAAATAGAACATGTCTTGCAGTTGTAGACAATACCTTGCACAAAGCTGTACGGGGAATACCAATAACAACAGAACAACGATGTCAACATCCTATGAGATATCTACTAGGACTTCTCATATTTTAACCTAAAAAGTTGTCGAAAAGCTCATCAACAGGCCACGCTGAATCCGTTTCAAGAGCGCATAACTCGGGAAACATTTATTCAAATAATAATTGTAGACGTTCCTGGTCACCAAACGTGCCCGCGAAGCCGTCTGCTTGTGTGACTGTTATAAGTTGTATTCTGTGCAGGATTACCTCAATAATGAACCAGCGATATTGAGATGAAAGTCTCAATCGTATCAGTTCCTCTACTTCTGACCGCGTTTAGAAGTGATGTGCTTAGTTATTATTTAATCAGCACTCATCGATAACACCTACGATAATTAAAGTGATGTGATTTTACCTATGATGTGCTTACTTATTACTTGGTTCAGCACTCATTGATAACACTTACAATAATTTAAGTGATGTGCTTACCTATTTCTTTGGTCAGCACTCATTCATTTTAGGAATATGGATGGGCAACCTGATCGTCCGCTTCGCACGATTCTGAAGGGCTTAAACTTTTCATTGTTTCAGTTGTAATTCAATCTATAATTATCCTGGTAAGTGCAGACCTGAGATGTTTTGTTGACACTTACAAATAATCTCTTAATTGCATCTGTTAGGCATTCATAACTGATCAGCTCGGTGGCTGTTCATATTTTAAACTCCCAAACCGTCAACAGCTCTTCGTGCATTCCGATTAGTCGCTGAACGGGGTAAGCCAACTCTATCAGGTAAAATGTCTTACTGATTGAGATGAGCTCCGTCTCGCAAAATCCTGTTCAATATTTATATTTAGAAATATGTTTATTACATGACGGTTGAAAATATCTTTAAAATAATATTTATTAAGTAAACAGAGCAATTTGACATTAGTGATCGTTGAAAAAAATGCTTCCAGCACGGTCTTTTCTAAGTGACTCTTACCTTTATGCAACTTCATGCATTCATTCAGAATGTAATTTAAATATATAAATTCATCCAAGAATATTAGCCTTCGTTTTAATATAAGAGATTTTTTGCTAGAAATATTTTTCCTCCTGACGCTGTGCCAAGTTGTGCTTTTAACCAATAACGTAAGTTTGTGTTTTTCGGTAAAAACAACCTACGCAAAACATTCGTAATCAGATAGAACACAACCTAGTTCTCTTAACCGTACTACTACTACAATACTTTACCTCATACCACTGTCGTGGCCACAAGCCACTGTTATGAGTGAACTAAGGGGAGTACACGCTTTGATGGTCAAGTCATCCTCTCTGCAGCAGCCATGATTGGGACTCGTGTTGTTGAAGCATCTGTCATGAAGCAAGTTGTGTTGTTAAGCATTATTATTAAGTTAAACAGCGGCCAGTACACTTGATAATCAAAGGAATTAGTGGTTAATTAATTGCCTCCATCAACAAATACCCGCTAGGATGCTTCGATCCAAGCCCAGGCGCTCAATGGGTGGTCCTACGAACCACGTGCTCCTACAAGCATTATTAGGACTGCCGCCCAGGCGCTCAATGGGTGGTCCTGCGAACCACGTGCTCCTACAAGCATTATTAGGACTGCCGCCCAGGCGCTCAATGGGTGGTCCTGCAAACCACGTGCTCCTACAGGCATTATTAGGACTGCCGCCCAGGCGCTCAATGGGTGGTCCTACGATCCACATGCTCCTGCAAGCATTATTAGGACTGCCGCCCAGGTGCTTAATGGGTGGTCCTACGAATATCGTGCTCCTACAAGCATTATTAGGACTGCCGCCCAGGCGCTCAATAGGTGGTCCTAAGAACCACGTGCTCCTAAAAGCATTATTAGGACTGTCGCCCAGGCGCTCAATGGGTGGTCCTTCGAACCACGTGCTCCTACAAGCATTATTAAGACTGCCGCCCAGGCACTCAAACGGTGGTCCTACGAACCACGTGCTCCTACAAGCATTATTAGGACTGCCGCCCAGGCGCTTAATGGGTGGTCCTACGAACCACGTGCTCCAACAAGCATTATTACGACTGCCGCCCAGGCGCTCAATGGGTGGTCCTACAATCCACGTGCTCCCACAAGCATTATTAGGACTGCCGCCCAGGCGCTCAATGGGTGGTCCTACGAACCACGTGCTCCTACAAGCATTATTAGGACTGCCGCCCAGGCGCTCAATGGGTGGTCCTACGAACCACGTGCTCCTACAAGCATTACTAGGACTGCCGCCCAGGCGCTCAATGGGTGGTCTTACAACCAACGTGCTCCTACAAGCATTATTAGGACCGCCGCCTAGGCGCTTAATACGTGGTCCTACGAACCACGTGCTCCTACAAGCATTATTAGGACTGCCACCCAGGCGCTCAATGGGTGGTCCTACGATCCACGTGCTCCTACAAGCATTATTAGGACTGCCGTCCAGGCGCTCAATGGGTGGTCTTACGACCCACGTGCTCCTACAAGCATTATTAGGACTGCCGTCCAGGCGCTCAATGGGTGGTCCTACGAACCACGTGCTCCTACAAACATTATTAGGACTGCCGCCCAGGCGCTGAATGGGTGGTCCTACGAACCACGTGCTCCTACACGCATTATTAGGACTGCCGCCCAGGCGCTCAATGGGTGGTCCTACGATCCACGTGCTCTTACAAGCATTATTAAGATGGCCGCAACTAATACGAAATTTTCTCGAATTTAATAATGCTTTTAATGACAGAAAATGAAATAAGTAACCTATCGATTTTTTCTTGTCTCAGCATATTAATATGCAAAGAAATGTTAGAAATGACAACAATAATCGGTGGAACAAGGATTCTGAAGTTACAAGATGTATATACAATTATAAACGAATGGCAGATCCACTTACTTTAGCGGCAGTCCGCGGGATTTGTAGATGGACCGTCTTGGCAAGTACGTTTTTATGAACTTCAATCATCCATATACAGATATATTTATTGTAAAGGGACAGAACAGGATTGTCAAACGAGGGTAAGGAGGGTGGAGTTAGATACACAGTTGAAATAGAGATTTTATATGGACAATTGTTCCAGCATTAATAAACAGACCTTTCCTAAATGGTGCTCTCAAAAACTAGTAGAGGTGTTCGAGAAGCCTTTTCACTCACAAATCTTGACAGTTAGGAGCGGCTTGAGTTCCCATGAAGTGCATGGACAATACTTTTAAGAAGATGCTAGTACGAAAACGTAGACAATGTGGACACCGAGGTATTTATTGAAATGCTAAATAATGATATCTCTTCCCACACATATTTACCTGGAAAGACTTGGCTGCGGAACCTCTTCAATAATAACGTCATTCACACCGATCTGACTTTCCTTGGCCAGCTAGGTCTCCTGACTGTTCTTCTCTGGATTTTTTTCCCCTGGGATATGTCAAAATGAGCAAAGTAAAACATGACACTATCAATGCCCTGCAAGCAAGTTTTCCGAGAAGTAATCACTTCCATTGGCCAAGATGTTCTTGTGGCCGTAATCACACATTCCCAAATCATTTCAGCAGCTGGGTGGCCGTTTCGAGCACTTGTTATCAACCAAGTAAGACTTCAGGACATACCCCTTCACATGGATTCTGTTACACTTCAGTCAATCTTTTTTCTGACTGATACACAATTTTTTCTGTGTCAATCTGAATTATTCTTCAGATATATAAATGGAGGCGTGCCCAATTCGCACATGAATCAACTTGATGCAAACCTGTATTGATGTAAATTATGGATCCTACAGTATCTTTGTGTTCTGTAAGCTTAAAGTCATCGTAGGCACTGGGTTCGTTCAGCACTTGTCAATGTTTAAAGTGGGTTTATACAATTTGGACACCTTTGATCAAAGGTTTAGATAACCAACTGTCTCTCATAACATTTTCCGTTTCACATCTATCTTGGTATATTGTGGCACCGTAATTCATATGTGGGCGATTCAGTACTACTTGCAGAAGTTTTTTAGTTCCAGTTCTGCTCTGGGCACTATTTTTTTGCTATACGTCTCATGTAATACCCGGAAGTTTTAAAGCGGTACCGGCACTTTTGGTGAACAAAGATTTCCATACCATGCGTTCAATGTAATTTCATTGCGTCAAACAAGATTCTGCTTCGTTAGTCTTTTTATTGTGGGAAGACCGTTCAAGTTTCGATCAGTTCAAATCAGACTTGTACAGAAATTTATCCTACAGATGTTCCTACAGACGCAAAGATTGACAAAAAACTAGTAAAAATATGATATTTTAGACAATGTTATTGATGTTGCACCGTCCTTGAATTGTGTCCCACTCCCAGATGTCAAACATGCTCGTAAATTGCCTTCCATTACCATTCACTTTTCGTCGGATGACTGACCAGAAGTTAAATATCGGATTCTAACCCGAGATGTTGATGCCAGACTATTACCATTTCATCTCTACACTCAAAATATTTTAAGCCATTTTTGGTGTACAGAGGAATTTCCGCACCGCATAGACCATACTGAAATTTTCGTTTACCTTTCACAAGGGCAGAGGTTGGTCATCATGAGGTTGGCCATCGGGAGGATTTATTCAAGTTGCAAACAATAGGTGTTTTAGTTTTTTGCACCCTGTGGTACGGGGTGAGAACTAGTAACAAGTAACTCCTCCAGCAACCTAGCCGGAGCTAATTCCTCAGAAAATCGGCCCACTCATTCGTAAAGAAAAGAGTGATGACATTCTTCATTAGCTACCGAATACCACCACTATCGCAATCTTGCCTGTGTGCCGTACTTAATGGATATTGTTTCCGAAGAGACATGATTTTTTCATGAAAGCACATGGACTCAGGGTGATCGGTCATATTTAGTTTTGGAACGTAATGGTCATCCCAAATCAATTTACATGAGGCGTGAGGCTTCTTTACCACCTCCACCTTCGGTCGATGCAAATTCAATGGAGAAGTATCCTCCTATGAGACTACGCGGGCGCCTTTCCTAACTTCTTATCACTGCAGTCGAATACTGGTATAGACGGGGAAGGAAGACCCATTCATTGGGCTAAAGTGGTTATGCCAGAAACGAGCATATCCGGGATCCTGTCATTTTCTGCCTCGCCTTAATGGGATTTTTTTACTCTTTTCACCTAATGACTGCAGCCTGACTAACCAAAGTTTCCACCCGAAATCAAGCAGCGTCCGAAAATTTGCCCTACTGTTGTACGTTGAGGTAATTTTAGTTTTAGAAATTTCAGATTGGAATCGTCGTGTATTTGTAACCCTTACATCTGGCAAAATCTTTTTTTTTTTTTTGCTATTGGTTTGAAAATTTAATTGGCATTATCTAAGCTTACACATTTTAAGGCCCATAGGCTCAAAGATGGTGCAGAATGCATGCGATTCCTTGATACAAATGATTAATTAATTTGTGACTCAATTGCAAGCTATTATCCTTCGTATAGCCTCATAAAGGCAGACATTTTGCATGAATGAGGCACAAATAATAAATGTAAAAATATCAATAGTTGCCCCATCAGTATCATAAAGAAATCAGCAAATATATTATCCTCAATCCTACGATTGTCAACAAGTCCTAAATTCAAGGAAAATTTCCTAACTCATAAAAAATTGCTAGAGTGAGAGCCATTTACGAAGGTGGTGATAAGACTGATGCAGGAAATTAGCGACCAATCTCAGTTTTTCCCTTATTTTCAAAAATATTTAAAAAAAATAGTTCACAATCAACTATTCCGTTACCTGAATGTTATTAGAATCCTTCATGAAAACCAGTATGACTTCATGGCCAATAAAAATAGAACTCAAGCTATATTAAAGGTCTTTTGGAATACGAGGAATAGCTGGTGATTGGTTCACTTCATATCTGTCCAACCGCAAGCAATATGTAGCTGTGAACGGAATCTAATCCATTATGCTCAATATTAGTCATGGTGTACCTCAAGGTTCTATTTTAGGGCCCCTACTATTCCTAATTTTTGTAAACGATATAGTTGACGCATCGACTTTTTTTTCAATATACACTGTTTGCTGATGATAATACCCTGTCAATTTGCTTCCCTTCAATTACCATACATGAATTAACTGCCTCAATTAACAAGGAACTCGGACATGCTAACATGTGGCTAACTGCAAACCGAATGGGAAATAATGGCAAACAACTAGCCACATACTATTCTCATGTAAGCGTAAACTTCATTTACCAATCATGAAAATTAGAAACAATAGAATTCATGAGATAGACAGCACTAAATTCCTTGGGGTATATTTTGACAAATATCTGACGTTCAAAAATCACATCGATAGCATATCTAAATTGTCAAAATCTATAGGCATTCTTCACAGATTCACAAATTCCTCCCCAACTCTGTCCTTAAAACCGTTCATTTCAAGTTGTTCCAGTCATTTTTAATTTACGAAATCCAAGCCTTATATGGAACTGGCAACAATAAAACGGATAATATATTCATACTGCAAAGGAAAGTTATTAGAGCTATAAATTAACTTCCATTCAATTCCCATACTGATCAGCATTTTAAAGCTATGAATATCCTGAAATTGAAAGATCAATATAATTTCCAAATTGACCTATACTCGTTCAAAACTTTCACAGAAACTATGATCAAGAACTATTCAATTCAATAAGGACATTTTTGGATGTACACAATAATTTACACAAGAAATAACATTGTAATACCCCGTTATAATAGATTCAAAACCAAATCCAGTATCCACTTCAATTGTGTTAGTATTTAGAACTCGCTGACTCCTGTTTACCGTCACAATGATTCCCTATCAATCTTTAGATCAAGACTGAAAGTGTTATACACATCGTCCTACTAGTCCAATAATGATTTTTTAACGCTTTTTTGTTTTCTCAATGTCTTTCAATCGAATTTGAATTTGTTACCTTGTTAGAAGCAGATGAATTACTAGCTCATCTTGCAGTATATTTGCATTTTCATTCCTTCAATATTAATGTTACTCCTGTCAATTGGTGTCATGTATTCAACTGTCCGTGCGTTTGTTTCCAGTTGGTGTCTAGGCTTAAAAAGTCGAGATACATATAATTTTACGTGTTTTAGGATAGATAATATCGATAGGTTAGTACGTAAGGATTAGGTTGCCCCAGAAGCTATAAATAGCTTAAATAGGAGCTTCAATTTTGTACCCTGAAATATCATAACTGTAAAATGAAATAACATGTAAGCTGTACAATCTTGTAGAAATAAACTGTTTCAACGGTTTCAACTGTTTCATAACAATAAATCGCTGCAATCATTTAAATATACGTTCACCACTGCTTGCTTTAGGCGGCGGTGGGTGTCTCTTATCGAAACAATATTGTTCCTGCGTGAAACTACTAGTATTATTTCACAGGAATGTATTGATACCTTTTAAAACAAGATTATTTTCCCACGAAAAATAAAGTACCGACAGCTAGTACCGATACCAGCATGGGCAAGATTTTTCAAAATGCTATTTTACTGCTTCCGCAGTTTTTCCGTCCATCCCTACCGATATCGGTATCACCAGTACTTTACAAGTACCGCCTGCCCGCCCCTTAGCTGTATCCTGAGCACATCATAACTGCATCTCCAATACCAGCTACAAGGATCGCTACTCCACTCCAGTATCGAAATAAGTTCCGCCCTGTTTCTCCCGTGCAGTTCACGTAAAGGCTTTCCGATGAGCAGCTGTTAAACTACAGTTTAACTAAAATAACGCAAACAAATAATTATAATTATCTAAAGCATGAATTGATTATGCAATCCAATGTATCTAACTGACACTCCCTGAATTGCAGCTGTATCACACAATTGTTGTAAAACGTCGTACAAAGGTATATGTTACTTCTGAGATTGTTAATGGCAACAAAAATGCTATGCAAAGTGACCAAAGAAACCTTTGCTGCATAAATCTTTAATTACAAATAAAATTGAAGGAAAGGAATGTAATGCAAGACAAAATGAAGATATTTTACAAAACCTCCTGTTCATTTTAGTCCCCGGATGGATTTTCCTCCAGACGTCTTATCGTCTACGGGGATACACGTTGTCTCCGCTAGCTTGCAAATCAGTGATACACGTCTTGTTCTAGGCGACTCGTGAATTTGTTCCATCAATTTATCCGGGACTTGCCGTCGTTCAAAGTCATGCCCAATGTCGTGCACATTGCCGCTGTCCCAGGTCATGGCCAATAATGGGCACATCGTGGCTCCCTCTGACCGAGCTGCTCTAAACTGGTCAGTGTGTGTGCGCCAACGCTTCCTTCGGCCGTCATCAAATGAGTTCCCTCGCTTCAAACAAACTATCGGTTGGTTGATCGCAAGGGCGTTTGCTTCTATTTCTGTGACTGGTGTAGGTTATCACTGACCTGGTTGCTCACTCCACCGTCTGCCAGAGTATTTTTTTGTCCCCCTGTTCGTAAGGACAAAAGTTGTTTGATTCGTGTTGTCACGGTGGTGATTCCAATCCACCAATTTTGTTTACTCTGGTCGATTTCGCTGCCACACATCAGTGATGCCTCGCGGTCACCCACAGTCTCGATGCTGGTCCGGCGTCACTCGTGGTGAATCAGAATTTCCTTCTGTGGTTGATGTAGTTTGCCTTTCTACGCTCAAAGTGCCATCGGTTATCATCACATTTTGGCGTATCGCGTACACGTTTGTAACTCCTCATCCAAATAATTTTGCAGATCTTTTCATTCGCTTATCATAATCCAGACCGTATCACGGGGTAAGTGCACCATTGCCTTCCTGTCATTCGCCACAACGTGAAGTGGTGTCTTAATATATTACTCATGATTTACTAACCTATTTACCGCCTCTTAGTACGTATATGCTCATTTCTACGGTGTTTTAGTTCATATCTAGCTGTGTGTCATCTCGCACCACCTCCTCTGGTATCTGTTCTTCCACGTCGCTGTTGCCATTGTTAACTTCTTTGGTCGCCTCGGCTCCCGTCAGCGCGGGAAAGGGTCCCTCGCAAATGTGCCATTTTTAACCAGTTAAATGTACGTATATCTCTGGTCCTTCTTACAGCATTGGCCATGACGCCCCCTCACCCTTGTGCTGGGTATCCTTGCGTTGCAACAAGACGGCCTTGGTGTTATGACATCATTCCTTACCTCTTTCTCGCGCAACTTCCGAAGGATTGTATACATTTTTTCCTTCACCGTATTGAGTAGTAGTTATTCGGGATCCAGGTTTTGCTGTGCCATCAACCTTATAGTTTGAGTCTGTTTACAATTTCTTTGATAGGTAAGTTGCAAATAGTTTTTTAATTTTGGAACAGGTGTGAGAGTTGATCCATAGTGCAGTCGTCAGTGTTGCATTTAAATATGACCTCTGAATAAAGGTCCCAGCCAAGAGTGTCATACACGGTGTTATAAGGTGCTAATCCCTAGCGCCCCGTGCAGGGTACTCTCTCCAATTAATTGTATTCACTATGACTGTAATCCCTTGCCCTCTGAACGTCGACAAGCTGTACCTAGTTGTGTTGGCTGATGATTAACATGTTCAAAACATAATTTACCTCGTTGCTGCAGCGAAGTGACTGGGCGGCTACAAATGAGGGCCTCAGTCGAGCAGAGACAGACGTCATACAGTTATGTTGTGACGCGTCAGAGAGCCAGCCTTCGGGGCAGCTGGGAGCCTCACGACCGGGCCCTAGGCCACAAGGCGGAGGTGTGTCGTTCACTTAGGCTGAATGACACTATGAGCATCATGCCCTCAGTCGTGTCCACGATGTATTAAGCCATGGGATGTGTCCGTGTAAACATTGGCTTTCAAAAATACAAGAAAAGGTGATTCATTTCCCTTGTCTGATTGTTTCCTTCAGAAAAATGCATTGCAACCCGTGTTATTTAAGATTTTTATTTGCTGTCGGAGTGGTTTTTGAGATTTGACGAACCGGATTGAAGATAGGGCGAAAGTCGTTATTGCTTCGACATCAGAAGCTGCGACACGGCACGTACCGTCACGGCTTCAGCCGGCCAGCAGTGGCCCAATAATTGTCCGATGGTCCTGTTTGCCAGTGACAAGACACAACATGTCATGTTACGTGGTTATGAACCAGTGTTGTCCTATACCTTGAGAATGTATAACCCTGTTCGGGTATTGAGGAGGTGTTCATTATAATACCGTTTTCATTCCTCATGATCCTATCGGCGCTTGTGCGATTTTCAGGTTTATTTCAAGCCAATTTGTCCATGTGCTCTGAACTTAATGAATTTATAGCATTAATGTTTTTTTTTATTGCGCCATTGACATGAACTATAACCCGTTGAATCTAGTCAGAAGTGGAGTTTTCTAAAAACGTACATGACCTTCATGTCTGCGTTTCAGCTTTAACCTCTGTTTCCCTAACACTATCCTGTATTATTAGAATGTATTCCTCGCTATTCTAAAACATGCGATAGCAATTCAAACCGAACACTCTTTCCAATACGCTCATAAGTACATAAAATATTAGCCCCTAAGCAGAAGGATCCGGAAAGCATCATGTACACTTAATACGTGTCAAGAATGTGCTATAAGACCGGTGTTAGCAGAAGGGCTCGACAGCTCTAATTGGTTTACTACCGCCAGTGCTGGGCACTCCTCTCACCCACGCCTTACCCGACTTACAACGAGATAGCAGAAGAGAGGGAAGCTTTTCTGCATCGTTTCCGACTCGTCAATTCACAATCATTCTTCAAGCAGTCTTTACCCTCAGTCCCCTCTGAAACGTCGAGCACCCGGCGTACTATCCCAACAATACCTTAGTCTCCCTCCGAGTCTCCATCCACTCACGTTTGCCTACATGATTTTTTATTTATCTTTCGTTGTCCATTCTGTTTATGAACTCCCGTATCTACTCTAGCAGCCTCTCTCACCACCTGTAGAAATTTATCTTCTTCTATCCTTACGATGCAGAATTTCCACTGTCCTTGTCGATTTAATATAAATTATATCTTATTTGAACACAAACTACAGACTTTTTTATCTCGATCATGGAATCCAACTGTAATTATGAACTCATTTCCTAAACTAAACATCTTCTGTTGCTGGGGAAATTTTGACGACTCACTTCTTAATTGTGTGACATTTTTTTCCATTCCTCTCGATCAGCTTGATCTTGTCCTTTACTGTAATTAAGATGCGTGTCTTATGCTAACGCTACGAACCCTAACCCAAATGTTGAGGTTAGTCTATACTTCCTGATTAAACTAATTAACATTCTCACTAGCCATAAGGTCTTAAATACGAATGCAAGGTTTCATGACTTAATATTCATTTTTGTTAGTCTCCCTTTATAGGAAGGGCGAGAAAATCAGGTCTGTCTCACACTATAACACTCTAATGAGCTCTGGCGCCGACCGGACAACCACACCCCTCTGGTGACAGAAGTGCGAACTTTCTCATCCTCTCTAAATCCAACAAAACTGGTCTGTCAACTCTTTTCACGATTAACCTTGGATACCGAACTAAATTTTTGCTACGATGCGATGATTTTGTTTTAACGCTATCTTAAAAAAAATGCCTCCACTTTGGGAATACCACTACCATGAATACATTACAAGGACAGGCTAAACAGAATAGATGGCCTGAGCCACCCGGGACAACCACGCCTGACCTTAAAGGTCTACCGCATGCACGCATTTATTTACACAACAATTTTTCCTCCTTGTGAAGTCCATGTAGGATATATTTACAATACCCATATTCTGAATCTTATATCGTCATTCCTTTTCTATCCATCTCAGTAACTCTCGTTAGAGTTTTTAATAATTTCAACTCATACACATCTAACCTTTTCTCGGCCGCTCTCACTCCCCAAGTGTGTGCCTCATACAACAGAGTAGGAAAAACTACGCTCAGACAAACACCTCTTCTAACGTCTGCGCTCAGATTCTTCTCATCACACCCAAAAAGTGCCCCAACATCTTAAACCCTTTATCCAACACCTCGTGTCTTAAGCACATTCGAGCCCAGTTACTTAAAACACTACCTTCTCCGCCAACTCATCATTTTGGTGACCTATAATTTCATTCGCTTCGGCCCTTTACGAAACTTGCATTGCTTCATTTTTGCCCTCAGTAACTAGCAGCCCTTCCAATGAACACCTTAACAAATAATGACACGAGCCTACACAATTTTGAGTTGGAATTTGTGTCAATAACATTTGACTCTAATGACAATTCTCCCCGCTCACTCAAATAACTCTGAACCTCAATCCAATACACTCGTGTTTACCTACCTAAGGAATCACTCTATCCATATACACACGCAATTAGCAGAGGGTCATAACGCAACTCAGTCGCCTGAGCAAACACTCCATCCATATACACAGTAAACTACCAGAGGGTCATAACGTAACTCATTCGCCTGAGGAAACACTCCATCCATATACACACTAAACTACCAGAGGGTCATAACGTAACTCAGTCGCCTGAGGAAACACTCCATCCATATACACACTAAACTACCAGAGGGTCATAACGCAACTCAGTCGCCAGAGGAAACACTCCATCCATATACACACTGAACTACCAGAGGATCATAACGCAACTCAGTCGCCTGAGGAAACACTCCATTCATATACACACTAAACTACCAGAGGTTCATAACGCAACTCAGTCGCCTGAGGAAACACTCCATCCATATTCACACTGAACTACCAGAGGGTCATAACGCAACTCAGTCGCCTGAGGACACACTCCATCCATATACACACTGAACTACCAGAGGGTCATAACGCAACTCAGTCGCCTGGGGAAACACTCTATCCATATACACACTGAACTACCAGAGGGTCATAACGTAACTCAGTCGCCTGAGGAAACACTCCATCCATATACACACTAAACTACCAGAGGGTCATAACGTAACTCAGTCGCCTGAGAAAACACTCCATCCATATACACACTAAACTACCAGAGGGTCATAACGCAACTCAGTCGCCTGAGGAAACACTCCATCCATATACACACTGAACTACCAGAGGGTCATAACGCAACTCAGTCGCCTGAGGAAACACTCCATCCATATACACACTGAACTACCAGTGGGTCATAACGCAACTCAGTCGCAGTCCCACCTTTGCAGGCGACCCTCTACCCCCAACATTGAAACTCTGTACCGCTTTCAACAAACTCACACCGACACCAAACAGCAGAAGCTCCATTTACATAGCGTTCCTGTCGACTCTATCGTGGGCCGCCCCAGATGCATGTGAGCCCCATGCACATCTTTCTTATCGATAGGTACTCCTCGCACCCCTGATCCACTTCAAATATAAGATCTAAATACCCTAAACTACATCAAATGCCCCATTGATTCTCGTATTTTCTAGAACGAACCTTAAATCATCCTAGTCACAACTCTCTGCTGCAACTTACCCACAACACTGTAGCACAATAGATGCACTGCGTGAAAGACTGTTTCCGCGTGTATTGTTCCGCAGACATGGTTCTTTACTATATCGTTGTTCCTACAGCAAGAAACATATGGACAGATTTTTATCGGTGGTAAATATTTAATCGAATCAGAATTGACGTCTTTTGTGAAAGTTTTCTTTTCTTTTGTTTATTGTTCAGTAGTTAAAAAAATCGTTTTTTTTACTATTTTTATAGTAAACAAAACGCGATACGTCGAAATCATTGTGTCATTTCTAATTTCATTTCATCCCATATTATATTCTGTGCATAGAATCAGTTTTATATATTTTTCCTCTGAATATTCATAAATCGAGTAAGGTGCACACAGTACCGGACTTTTTTTTTGAGGAGTCGATCTCCAACGCTGTCCCGTGGTCGAGCTGTAACGGGGAGAATCTTCGGCAAGCAATCAAGAGGGACCGAGCGGCCCTCGCAGAAGTATTGACCACTCCCGGGACTCGCAGCCGGACTCATCAGTCTTGGCCTCCGTGACACCGGTCCTGATTAGATGGCCGCCCTTCCAAATTGGAATATTGGCCTTCGGAAGTAATCGAGTCCCTCGAACCCCCTGATTCCCAAACTAGGTTAGTATCGCTCCCTTCCCACGAGTTTAGGTGATAGTTGCCCTCCGGAGCAGCCCAAACCCGATTAAAACTCTCTTGTAGGTAAAACATTCAGAAGGAAGCAGATCCATTGGGTCCTGCCGTAGGACTTGTTGATATTAACATATAGATGATCAAAAACTTTGTGATTCCAATAGAAGTGATGGCATTTTTTTTATACATTTTTAAATTCAGAAAGAAAAACTATATGTCACCATATTCAATTTTAGGTTATTCTTAAAAAAAATAGCTCTGTTCATCGTTGTAAACTGAAGTTACAAATGATCAACAGAAGAGAGTTCAGGAACGTGTTTAGCTCTATACAAAACGATGATGGCGGCGAATATTCGTACAGTACGAGAGAACACGTACATATACTTCCACATTCGACCTTGAAGAAAATAGGCAGAATTCGCTTCTGGGCGACTCTTATCCACGCTACGTGGTGATTTCAAACATTCATATATGAGTTGAATTCTCTAAATTTCATATCAAAGATTACACTACGAGTCAGCGACCTCTATTGAGCAAATCGCACTACAATACAGCGACCTCTATTGAGCAGATCACACTACGATACAGCGACCTCTATTGAGTAGATCACTCTACGATACAACGATCTGTATTGAGTAGAGAACACTGCGAGGCAGCGACCTCTTTTGAGTAGTCCACCCTACGAGACAGCGACCTCTATTAAGTAGATCACACAACGGGACAGCGACCTCTATTGAGTAGATCACACTATGATACAGCGACCTTTATTGAGTATATCACACTGCGAGACAGTGACCTCTATTGAGTAGATCACACTACGAGACAGGGACCTCTATTAAGTAGATCACGCTGCAATACAGTGACCTCTTTCAGTAGATCACACTTAGATACAGAGATCTCAATTGAGTAGATCACACTACTAGACAGCGACCTTTATTGAGTAGATCATATTACGAGACAAGGACCTCTCATGTGTAGATCACACTACGAGACAGCGACCTCTATTGAGTAGATCGCACTACGATGTAGTGACCTCTATTGAGTAGATCACACTACGAGACAGTGACTTCTATTGAGTAGATCACACTACGAGACAGCAACCTCTATTGAGTAGATCACACTACGATACAAAGAACTCTGTTGCGCAGATCACACCACGCGACAGCGACTTCTATTGAGGAGATCACACTACGAGACAGCGACCTCTATTGAGAATATCACACTACGAAACAGCGACCTCTTTATAGTAGATCGCACTACGAGACAGTGACATCTATTGAGTAAATCACACTACGAGACAGCGACCTCTATTGATTAGATCACACTACGATGTAGTGACCTCTATTGAGTAGATCAAACTACGAGACAGCGACATCTATTGAGTAGATCACAATACGAGACAGCGACTTCTATCGAGTAGATCACACTACGAGACAGCGACCTCGATTGAGTAGATCACACTACGATACAGCGACCTCTATTGAGCAGATCTCACTACGAGACAGCGACCTCTATTGAGCAGATCATAATACGTTACAGCGACCTGTATTGAGTAGATCCCACTATGAGACAGCGACCTCTATTGAACAGATCACACTACGATGCAGCGACCTCTATTGTGTAGATTACACTACGAGGCAGCGACCTCTTTTGAGTAGTCCACCCTACGAGACAGCGACCTCTATTGAGTAGATCACACTACGAGACAGCGACCTCTATTGAGTATATCACACTACGATACAAAGAACTCTATTGCGCAGATCACACCACGCGACAGCGACTTCTATTGAGTAGATCACACTACGAGACAGCGACCTCTGTTGAGTATATCACACTACGGAACAGCGACCTCTTTATAGTAAATCACACTACGAGACAGTGACATCTATTGAGTAGATCACACTACGAGACAGCGACCTCTATTGAGTAGATCACACTACGTTGTAGTGACCTCTATTAAGAAGATCAAACTACGAGACAGCGACATCCAATGAGTAGATCACACTACGATACAGCGACCACAGTTGAGTAGATCACACTACGATACAGTGACCACTATTGAGTGTATCAAACTACGCAACAGCGACCTCTTTAGAGTAGATCACACTACGAGACAGCTACATCTATTGAGTAGATCACACTACGAGACAGCGACTTCTATCGAGTAGATCACACTACGAGACAGCGACCTCTATCGAGTAGATCACACTACGATACAGCGACCTCTATTGAGCAGATCACACTACGAGACAGCGACCTCTATTGAGCAGATCATAATACGTTACAGCGACCTCTATTGAGTAGATCCCACTATGATACAGCGACCTCTATTGAGCAGATCACACTACGATGCAGCGACCTCTATTGAGTAGAGAACACTGCGAGGCAGCGACCTCTTTTGAGTAGTCCACCCTACGAGACAGCGACCTCTATTAAGTAGATCACACAACGGGACAGCGACCTCTATTGAGTAGATCACACTATGATACAGCGACCTTTATTGAGCAGATCACACTACGATGCAGCGACCTCTATTGAGTAGATCACACTATGATACAGCGACCTTTATTAAGCAGATCACACTACGATACAGCTTCTGCGTCAACCTTCGTAGCGAGCGCATGTGCCCAGCTCCTAGCACCAGGATGGTAATCTCTCTCCGGCTAGGCTTAGGTAGGCTGTTTCATGCCCCTCGTAAGAGTCGCCAGAACAGTTCATATCAGTCTCCTTAAATTTCGAATTAGATCCGTTTAGCATCGTCGATATCCGTCTCCGTCAATTTATATGTATAAATACTGCGTTTGGGATAACTACGCCATCACTTGTTTGATATCGCAAGTTTCTTATTTGAATTCGTGTCCGTAAATGTATCACCGTTTTACGCACATGCTACTTATCACCCTATTCATACCTATCATCATCATCATCAAACTGTTAACTGTTTGAATTCGATAGTGAAAAAATATATACACTGCAAGCAGTCTATCCTCTCAGGAAAACAAGCTGGAAGTTGTGCAACTGAGTGTCATAGTGGGCTCCCCAACCCTCACCGCGGACTACATTCCTCTCTCGCCTCTCTCGCTCTGAACAAGGACCAGCCTGTTACCTTTCTCAGCATTCGTGCAGTACCTCAACTCAATTTCAACTGTGCATATTATTTTCATCGAAGGTACTTTTTCAGTGTAAATACTAGGACAACCGTATCAATATATTAAAAAATTCATACGTATCTAAATTCAGAAGTGTTGCACCAATTGCATTGAAAAAAACTAATGAAAAAAAGAAATGCAATTGGCGTCTGACATCTGTCAATGTAAAGAAACTGTAAAATAATACTGTAGAGTAAACGTTAAACAATACAAGTATCGGATAAATAATTCATACATTGTCATTTAACCCTTGTAAACTGCATGATAATTGGTTTTTAAGTTAGGGAAAAATAATTTTATTTCAGCCTGAGTTTAGTTTAGTTTTTATTTCAAGTTAGACTAACATAATCACCCGAAAAACTCATCACTGCAGGTCATGCACGAATCACCCGGAAAAATATGTGTAGGTCATTTTGAAATGAAAATCATTTCATCCCGCATCTAGTTGAACTTATTATTCACATATTTGCTGTTTACACGGATGAAGAATATAGCACTTTGTATCTAAGTTCACGGTTTGTAGCTGCTCACTTAACAAGTCAAAGATGACTCCTGCTGTAAAACTAGAATGTGTAACTTGCCACCAATCGTACACTCACGAACTGATGGATGGTGATAGCTCTTCTAGGCAAACGCGTAATACGTCTCCAAATGGAGTGTGCAAAATAGCGAGCTGTAAATTCTGACAACATGCCGAAGAGATCAAACAACTGAAAGCACAGTTAACTCAGGCTTCTGGTGACCCACCCAACGCAGATGCAGTTAAAGCCGATACAAGGCTGCTAGCTGTTGAATTTGAACTGGAAATCGTGCAGAAAGAACTTCGTAAACTCAAAGATATGATAAACATCGAAATAGGAGCAACAAAACTCCAAGTGCACTCAGACTCAGAATTTGCACTCAGCCAGACCCAAAGACTAACGACCGTATCAAATCGATAGGAAAAAAATTCAACATTGCCGAGACACTCTACACAACTGTAGTAAACAGGCGGCAGGCAGTAAGTGGCAAAGCATCACAGGTCGGGCGACAGTCCTGCCACACCCGGACTGATACAAGCAACCGTTTCTTTGTATTGCGCGATGAAATGGACTCTCAAAACACAGAGGAAATAATTGTGATTGGCGATTACTTTGTCACCTCCATCAAACCAAATCAGCGAAAAGAGAGAGTCCAACTAAAAATTCTCGGCAAACCAGTCTTGAATATAGACAATATTGAAGGAATAATCAAAAAGGGAAACATACCTTCTTCTAAACCGACCATACTACAAGCCGAGGCTAAAGACGTGGTGGCGCAGACAAATGAAACATGGGTGAGGAATAAAACCATGCTAACAAATGTCAAACGATCGCACGCAAACATCCATGTCACTGACATCCTGCTTCATTCAAACCGAAGTAGATTCAAATTGAGCAAGATGATATTTCTAAGCAATCGCATAACAACGTTCTGCAAAGCACAACATATCTCCTTCTCGGACCATTGGGAAACGATGATCAGCCTCAAAAACTATGAATTCGATAGAATCACCCACAAGGCACGCATAAACATTTCTGGGCTTGATACCCTCGGAAGCATCCATCAGAATATCGGTGCTGGCCTCGTCACCGAAATTAAATCAAAAAACATTCTCGACGCCCAACACATGAATCCGCCATTACTGCCCAACGGTATGAGTCAACGGCCACCGCCCGAGCAAGTAGCAATCACGGACCCTGCAGTAACGATAGAGGAACAGCCAACCAAAATAGATTCATCATTAACAAAAAAAGTCCATCGAAGTGACACAGCAGCCCCCGACCGCAACCGAAGAGTTTTTGGCAGGATTCCGAGCCAAAATACTCTCAAATGTTACTATGTAAACGCTAGAAGTCTCCGAGAGAAAATCGACGAATTGGGAATTCTCGCAATTAACGATGAGATAGACATAATAGCCTTCACATAATCATGGATGAAATCGAGCACCAGAAATTACCTAGGCGAATTCACTCTCCTGGTTTTTTCCCTATTTCACAAAGATAGACCAGGCCGTGAGGGTGAAGGAGTAATGTTTGTCGTAAGAAATATTCGACAAATAATAGAAGTCTCTATTCCAAGCAGCAGATACGATATAGTTTCAATTCATGTAGTCGGTAAACATACAAAGTGTCATATCACACTAGTTTATGGTCCTGCCAAGAGCATTGTCGCAGATGATATCGATCTTTACAACACCCTCGTCGATGTGGTCAGAACACAAAACAGTATAGTACTTTGAAACTTCAATATTACCGACATCGATTGAGTAATAGAAGAATGTACGGCCACTGGCCAACGCCTGATTGATTTTGCTGACGATAGGTTTATGACCCAAGTGGTAAAAACTTCTACAAGAGGTAGCAATATTTTTGATCTTATATTTAGTGCAAGCGACTGTCATGTCACGAACGTCGAAGTGGGCGAACCCTTCGGAAATAGCGACCATATCTGTATCCGTTATATGATAGAGCTCGAGTTGATAACGTCAATTAGCTGCGTAAAAGTCCCTAACTTTAGACTGGCTAACTTTGATATTTTAAGTGAGGCAATAGCGTCAGGAAATGTAACCCTCGACAAGATGTCAATCAATCAGTAAGCAATTTTTTGAGTGCACTGCAAAATATTAAAAATGACCATGTCCCTCGCAAAAAACAGGCGAACAGCAGTCAATCAGCCTAAGTACTTGAAAGGTGAGTCGCAGTCCTTTCGGTCGCCAAAGAAAGCAAAGCACTCAAATATTTAGAAGCAAACACACGACGATGCTGCAAAAAACGAATTAAAATCAGCAGACGGTCTTTAAGACAGTCCAGAAACGAAAGAAAAAATATTACGAAAATTAAATTGCGGTTAACGTCAAAACTAATCCGAAACAATTTCTCAGTTATACATCGAAAAAAAAAAAATCAAGATCTGTAATTGGCCCTCTTGAAAATGGAATTGGTGAGCTAGAAACTGATGACACTAGAATGAGTGTCCTGCTTAACCAATTTTTCTGTTCTGTATTAACGTTAGAGAATGCGGATATTCCTAATCCTGAGGATATCATAGCGAAAAGACAAATCGAAGCCCTCAGCACAGTGAATTTTCCCCTGCGGAAGTCCTAACATAAATGGAAAAAAAAGTTACCAAATCTCCCGGTCCAGACCAAGTTTATCCCAGAATACTGAAAGAGACTAAAAACAAAATTGCCGAACATCCATCAAACATTTTCACCCAATTTCTCACAAGTAGCACCTGCCCCTCTCAATGAAAAGAGGCCAACGTCACCCCAATTTTTAAAAAGGGGACAAAAAGTTTCCCGGAAATTACCGTCCTATTTGTCTCACATCAGTCATAGATCCTATGACTGATGACTGATGTGTCCTATTTGTCTCACATCAGTCAATTGATGGAAAGTTTGATCACGGATAAAATTACAGAATTCCTAGAATCAAATCAGTCTATAGGTAACTCTCAGCATGACTTCAGACGCAATCGTTCATGTCCTACTAACCTACTGCTTTTTTTCATGAATATAATTGAATTTCACTACGCGGAATCTCCGATCGACATCATTTACCTTGACTTTCAAAGGGCTTTCGACAAAGTTTCTCACAAACGCTTGGTTTGTAGGTTGCACAGCATCGGTATTCGAGGCGAACTCAATAACTGGACTAAACACTGGCTCACGGACAGACGGCAGCGAGTCGTACTTAATGGAGCTTCCTCCAATTGGGGTAAAGTTACATGCGGCGTGCCCCAAGGATCTGTGTTAGGTCCAGTTCTCTTGATTATATTCAAAAACGATCTCGCAAGCAGATACTCTTGAACATTAGTAAGTTTGCTGACGATACCGAACTAGGAGGAAAAGTGCAAACCTAACTCGAGTGTGAGAAAATCCAATTAGACTTGAACAAAGTTGTTGAATGGTCAGAAAAGTGGCAAATGAAATTCGAAGTCGACAAGTGTTAAGTTTTGCACATTGATCACCATAACCCTAAACACGAATATTCAATGTCCGGGAAGAAACTGATACCTGTCACCGAAGAGAGAGGTCTAGGTGTCATCATTAGTAACGACTTGAAAAGCAGCAAGCAATGTAACGATGCAACCAAAAACGGCAATTAAATGTTAGCCATGATGTCCCGCACAATCTCGTACAAGAGCAGAAAAAGTATTCGAATGTTATACACTGCATTTCTTAGACCGCACCTCGAGTATTCCGTCCAATTTTGGTCTCCATCCTCAGAAAATACAATATCAAATTAGAGAATGTCTAACGTAGAGCTACCAAACTAATACCTTCGTTGCGCAATAAATCGTACGAAGAGAGACTGCCTGAACTCAACCTTTATTCGCTCGAGAAACGTAGAGACAGAGTTGACATGATCGAAGAGTGGAAGATTATGAAAGGTAAGGAAATCGTCGAGCGAGCAAGCCTCTCCACTTTAGATGCAAACGGAGTGACCAGGAATAATGGATACAAAATTGTTGGCAAGCGTTCCACACTCGATATCACGCGCAAGTTCTTCACGTATAGGGTTGTCGGAGAATGGAAGAGACTTCTCGCGGAAGTTGTCAACAGCGATACAATCGAAACGTTAAAGTCACGGGCTCGACAAAGTCTATCAAAATAGCTGCTAAATAGATCCCATCTATAGCACTTTCACCAGTTTATTCGTGAAAAATGATGTCCGGCATTGACACCCATACGGTTAAATTAGTGCCCGGCATTGGCACTAGCACGGTAAAAAAGTGCCCGGCATAGGTACCTGCTCGTTGCAAAACGGTGTTCAGCAATGACGCCGGTCACCATAGGTTTAACGAGGAATGAAACTGTGACAATCTCAAATCAGCACCGTGTGTCGGTGACTTTCTCTTCAGGGGCTGATTTGAGTTGTTTCGAGTATCATCGTTATATGCTATTTTCTTCGACAAACTTCCCTTTCTTGATCTATTAAAACAGAAAATATAAAGACACAAGATGCTATCAGAGATGTACTACTTCGGAATTAATCTTTTTACTATCAAAAGGCAACCCAGTTTGGGCCAAAAGTCCTGTTGTTGTCTTCTTACACTTGTAAACACTTGGAAACAGCGACCTCGATTGAGTGGATCGCACTACGAGGCAGCGACCTCCATTGAGTAGATCACACTACGAGACGGCGACCATTAGTGAGTAGATCACACTGCGATACAGCGACCTCTACTGAGCAGATCACACAACAAGACAGCGACCTCTGTTGAGTAGATCACACTACGAGACAGCGATCACTATTGAGTAGATCACACTACGATTGTGCGACCTCTATTGAGTAGATCACTCTACAATACAGCGACCTCTATTGAGTAGATTGCACTACGAGGCAGTGACCTTTATTGAGTAGATCACACTGCGTTACAGCGACCTCTATTGAGTAGATCACACTACGAGACAGCGGCCTCTATTGAGTAGATCACACTACGTTGCAGCGACCTCAATTGAGTAGATCACACTACGAGACAGCGACCTCTATTGAGTACATCACACTATGATACAGCGACCTCTATTGAGAATATCACACTGCGAGATGGCGACCTCTATTGAGCAGATCACACTATGAGACGGCGACCTTTATTGAGTAGATCACATTACGAGACAGCGACCTCTATTGAGTAGATCACTCCACAATACAGCGACCTCTATTGAATACATCACACTACGATACAGCGACCTCTATTGAGTAGATCGCCCTACAATACAGCGACCTCTATTGAGTAGATTACACTACGAGATAGCAACATCTATTCAGTAGATCACACTTCGATACAATGACCTCTATGGAGTGGATCACACTACGAGATAGCGACCTCTATTAAGTAGATCACACTTCGATGAAGCGACATCTATTGAGTAGATCACGCTACGAGGCAGCGACCTCCATTGAGTAGATCACACTACGATACAGCGACCTATATTGAGTAGATCAGACTACGATACAGCGACCTCTATTGAGTAAATCACCCTTAACACGAATAGTCAATGTCCGGAAAGAAACTGATCCCTGTCACCGTGAGAGAGATCTAGGTGTCATCATTAGTAACGATTTGCAAAGCAGCTAGCAATGTAACGATGCAGCAAAAAAAAGACAATTAATTGTTATTCATGATATCTCGCATAATCTAGTACAAGAGCAGAAATAGTATTAGAATGTTATACACTGCATTTGTTGTACCGCACCTTGAGTATTCCGTCCAATTTTGGTCTCCATACCTCAGAAAATACATTATTAAATTAGAGAAGATCCAACGAAAAGCTACCGAACTAATATATAAATCGTACAAAGAGAGATTGCGCGAACTCAACCTTTATTCGCTAGAGAAACGGCTAGCCAGAGGTGACATGATCGAAGAATGGAAGGCTATGAAGGGTAAGGAAAACGGCGAGCGAGCAAGCCTTTTCACTTTAGATGCGAACGGAGTGACCACGAAAAATGTATACAAAATTGTTGGCAAGCGTTCCACACTCGATATCACCCGGAATTTCTTCACTTATAGGGTTGTCGAAAAATAGAGCAGACTTCCCGCGGAAGTTGTGAACAGCGACACAATCTAAACGTTCAAGTCACGGCTCGACAAATTCTGGCAAAATAGCCGCTAAATAGATCCCATCTATAGCACTTTCAGCAGAGCAGTATATTCGTGAAAAATGGTGTCCGGTTTTGACACAAATACGGTTAAATTAGTGCCCTGGATTGACACTAGCCCGTTAAAAAAAGTACCCGGCTTTGGTACCTGCTTGTTGCAAAACGGTGTTCAGCAATGACGCCGGTCAGCATTGGTTTAACGAGGAATGAAACTGTGACAATCTCAGATCAGCACCGTGGGTGGGTGACTTTCTCTTCAGGTGCTGACTTGAGTTGTTTTGAGTATCATCGTTAAATGCTATTTCCATCAACGAACTTTCATTTTTTTTGATCTAGTAAAACAGAAGATCTAACGACACAAGATGCTATCTTTGACGTTCTTCTTCAGAACTAATCTTCTTACCATCAAAAGGCAACCCAGTTTGGGCCAAAACGACGGTTGCTGTCTTCTTACACTTGTAAACACTTGTAAACAGTGACCTCTATTGAGTAGATTCCATTACGAAGCAGACACCTCTATTGAGTAGATCACACTATGATACAGCGACCTCTATTGAGTAGATCACACTACGAGACAGCGACCTTTCTTGAGAGAATCACACTACGATACAGCGAACTCTATTGAGTAGATCACACTACGAGACAGCGATCTCTATTGAGCAGATCACGCTACGATACAGCAACATCTATTGAGCAGATCACACTACGATACAGCGACCTCTATTGAGTAGATCACTCTACAATACAGCGACCTCTGTTGAGTAGATTACAATACGAGGCAGCGACCTCTATTGAGTAGATTTAACTACGAGGCAGTGACCTCTATTGAGTAGATCACACTACGTTACAGCGACCTCTATTGAGTAGATCGCACTACGATACATCGACCTCCTTTGAGCAGATCACACAACGAGACAGCGACCTCTATTGAGTAGATCCTACTTCGATACAGCGACCTCTACTGAGTAGATTACACTAAGAGGCAGTTACCTCTATTGAGTAGATCACACTATGATACAGCGACCACTATTGAGTAGATCACTCTACAAGACAGCGACCTTTCTTGAGAGAATCACACTACGATACAGCGACCTCTATTGAGTAGATAACACAACGAAACAGCGACCTGTGTTGAGAAGGTCACACTACGATACAGCGACCTCCATTGAGTAGATCACTATAAGGTAGAGCAACCTCTATTGAGTAGATCCCACTACGAGACAGCGATCTCTATTGAGCAGATCACGCTACGATACAGCAACATCTATTGAGCAGATCACACTACTATACAGCGACCTCTATTGATTAGATCACTCTACAATACAGCGACCTCTATTGAGTAGATTACAATACGAGGCAGCGACCTCTATTGAGTAGATCACACTACGATACAGCGAAGTCTATTGAGCAGATCACACTGCGAGACGGCGACCTCAATTGAACAGATCAGACTACTAGAGGGCGACCTCTATTGAGTAGATCACACTACGAGACAGCGACCTCTATTAAGTAGATCACACCACGAGACAGCGACCTTCATTGAGTAGATCACACTATGAAACAGCAACCTCTATTGAGTAGATCACATTACGATACAGCGACCTCTATTGAGCAGATCACACTGCGAGAGAGCGACCTCTATTTAGCGGTTCATGGAAAGTAAATTCCCTGTGACTGTAGTACCCTCCTCACACGATGATCCAAGTCCCAAAAGCCTTTAGCCTTGTGAACGATGGAGAGGAGAGTCAATGTGTGTGTGTGAACACACACGCAGGAGAGTGTGTGTTCAT
This sequence comes from Gammarus roeselii, assembly GCA_016164225.1. Classification (NCBI taxonomy): domain Eukaryota; kingdom Metazoa; phylum Arthropoda; class Malacostraca; order Amphipoda; family Gammaridae; genus Gammarus; species Gammarus roeselii. The sequence continues at coordinate 528 of SDVV010001219.1, read as the reverse complement.
TGGCTGAATTCTCTAGAAGGCGTTACTCATAGTTCAGAAGGCTTAGGCTTTCGGCACATTGAACATCGTGTGCGAAGGGTATTAGCGATCGCTTCCAATACGTGTATGTTCGCCAGGTATTGAGTCAACCAGCAAGCTAATGAAATCCGGTCTTGGAATAATTGCCGTGAATATAGGCCACCTTCGAAGAATTTTTTATTGAAATTAATTGCAGGTTTCCATCAGAACAATGCCTCAAATTTAGAATAAAAAATTAAGTATTTTTGTGTTTAACTTTTCAGTATATGCAATTGTGTATGTTCAATAAGGACAAAGAGAGTCATGCGTGGGTTATTGAGTGCTAATAAGGGGGTTATCGAATTGTAGGTAGCTTGAATCATATGGCTTGTAACGAGCTGCAGCGGCTTCTCACGAGCAATTTACTCGTTATCGGTTAATGCTTACGTCATCAGTGAGGAGAACAAAAATGAACACTCCTCTGTAAGAATTACCGCCTATGTGGATAACTGTAGGAATGCGTAAATATAT
>SDVV010001218.1:0-26517 GCA_016164225.1 Gammarus roeselii | reverse complement strand
TATACATGTATGAGTAGATAGTATACCACCAAACGCGGATTAGTGAAGGCTTATAGATAGGGATAATTTGCGGGGGGCGGGGGGCTTACAAGTGTTTACAAGTGTAGGAAGACAACAACAGGCCTATTGGCCCAAACTAGGTTGCCTTTCCATATCAAAAGGGTTAGTTCTGGAGTAGAACGTCTAAGAGGCATATTGACCCAAACTAGGTTGCCTCTTGATAGCAAGACGATTAGTTCTGAAGTAGAACGTCTACGAGAGCTTCGTGTGCTATTTTTGTTTTTTTTCATAACAACAGGATATGGAACGGCTTAGCTATTTATCGGCGATTTATGTAGAACTTATCGAGTCTCGACTTGAACGTTTCGATTGTATTGTTGCTTACAACCTCCGCTGGAAGTTTGTTCTATTCTTCGAAAACTCTATACGTGAAGAAATTGCACGTGATGTCGAGTAAGAAACGTTTCCCAACGATTTTGTATCCATTGTTCCTAGTCACTCCGTTTGTATCTAGAGTGAAAAGGCTTGCTCGGTCGACGTTTTCCTTCCCCTTCATAATCTTCCACACTTCTATCATGTCGCCTCTGACGCAACGCTTTTCTAGCGAATAAAGATTGAGTTCACGAAGCCTGTCTTCGTACGATTTATTCCGCAACGAGGGGATGAGTTTGGTAGCTCTACTCTGAACCTTCTCAAGTTTAACAACGTCTTTTCTAAAGAATGGAGACCAAAATTGAACAGCATACTCGAGTTGTGGTCAAACAAATGCATTAAATAACTAGAGCATACTGTGTTGGTTTGTGTACGAGATAGAGCGGGATATCATACCTAGCATCTTGTTGCCTTTCTCAGCAGCATCGTTACATTGCTCGCTGCTTCTTAAGTCGTTACTAATGACGACGCCTAAATCTCTCCCATCGGTGACTTGAATGAGTTTCTTTCCAGACATTGAATATTCGTGTTTGGGGTTATGAGAACCAACGTGCATAACTTTGCATTTGTCTACATTAAATTTCATTTGCCACTTTTCTGACCAATCAACAATTTTGTGCAAGTCTAGTTGGATCTGCTGACACTCTAGTTCAGTTTGCACTTATCCTCCGATCTTAGTATCTTCTGCAAACTTGCTAATGTTTGAGAGTACGTTGCTATCGAGATCGTTAATGGATATTATAAAGAGAACTGGCCCTAACACGGATCCTTGAGGCACGCCGCTTGTAACATTACACAATGGGGAGGAAACTCCGTTAAGTACAACTCGCTGCCGTCTGTCCGTAAGCCAGCATTTAATGGAGTTGCTAAGCTCGCCTCGAGTACCGATGCTATGCAATTCACTAATTAGGAGCTTGTGGGGGACTTTATCAAAGGCATTTTGAAAGTCAAGGTAAATGATATCGAATTAAAGATTTTGTGTCTTGGATTTCGATTATATCTGAAAAAAGAGTAGCAGATTAGTAAAACAGGAACGGTTGTGTCTAAAGCCATGCTGAGAGTCGTTAATCAATTTTTTTGATTCTAAGAATTCTGTAATTTTATCCGTTATCAAACTTTTCATCAACTTGCCAATGACTGAAGTGAGACTAATTGGATGGTAGTTGCCGGGACACTTTTAGTCCCCTTCTTAAAGATTGGGGTAACATTGGCCTCCTTCCATTTAGAGGGGCAGGTGCCATATGTGAGAGATTGGGTGAAAATGTTTGATAAATGTTCGGCGATTTCATTTCTAGTGTCTTTTAGAACTCTAGGATGAATTTGGTATGGACCTGGAGATTTGGTGACTTTCAATTTATCTTTATATTTAATAAATTCGGCTGGGGAAAAGTTCACTGTGGTGAGGGCTTCAATTCGTTTTGCCGCTAGGATATCCTCAGGATTAGGAATATCCTGATTCTCTAACGTTAATACAGAGCGAAAGTATTCATTACGTAGAACACTCATTTTGGTGTCGTCCGTCATCCGTTTCTAGCTCACCAACATCATTCTCGAGAGGACCAATTGCAGATTTTGATTTTTTTTCTCGAAATATAGCTAAAAAATTGTTTCGGATTAGTTTTTTCATTGACAGCAATTTCACTTTCATAATCTTTCTTCTTACGTTTCAGGACCGTCTTTAGATTTCGTCTGCTAATTTTGTATGCATTTTTTGCACTGCCGTCTTGTGGATGTCTCTGTTTTATCGAACGATTTGCTTTCTTTCGTGAATGGAGGCGCTGCAATTCGCCTTTCCAGTACTTGGGCTGATATGCTGCTGTTTGTCTGTTTTACGCGGGATATGATCATGTTCGATATTTTTAAGTGCAGTCAAGCAATTGATTGACATCTGGTCCGAGGGTTATACAGTATTTGCAGACACCATTGACTCTCTTAAGCCATCAAAATTAGCTAATCTGAAGTTAGGAACTTTTTCGCAGTTCGTTGATGTTTTCAACTCGAGCTCTAAAAAAAAATGATACCGTTGTGGTCACTAGTTCCGAGTGGTTCACCTACTTCGACGTTCGTGACATGAGAGTCGCTTGCACTAAATCTGAGATCAAGAATGTTGCTACCTCTTGTAGGTGTCTTCACCATTTGAGTCATGAACTTATCGTCTGCAAAATCAATCAGACGTTGGCCAGTGTCAGTACATTCGTCTGATTCCCAATCAATGTCTGGGATATTGAAGCCACCAAGCTTAATATTGTGTTTTGTTGTGACAACATCGACGAGGGTATTGTAAAGATCGATATCATCTGCAACCTTGCTTTAGGGGGAGTGATAAACGAGAGTGATTTGACATTTTACATGTTTACCGACTCCTTGGATTGATACTATGTCGTGCCTATTGTTTGGAATGGTGACTTCAATATTTGCAGAGTGTTTTTCACGAGAAACAGTACTCCTCCGACCTCTCGGCCTTGTCTATCTTTGCTAAATAGTGAGTAACCGGGATGAGTAAGTTCGCCTAAATAATGTCTGGTGTTCAATTTCATCCACGATTCTGTGATTGCTATTGTGTCGACACTTTCATCCAATGCAAGGATATCTAATTCTTCGATTTTGTCTATGAGACTTCTAGCGTTCACGTAGTAACATTTGAGATTACCGTTGGTCACATTGACTTGATTTGCTTGACTAATTTGGCTTCTTCTATGAGGTCTTTTGTCAGAGCCAAAACTTTCGTTTTTCGTTTACACGGGTTGTACTAGCGGATCTGCGACTACTGCCTCCAACTCGGACTGGATTGACGACAGGAACTTTTTTGCTAGGACCTGTGTTGATGTTTTGATGGGCACTAGTATTTGTTGTGTATCTCGTGTTGTAACGGGCGGAGGTCGCTGTGTTGTTTCGTCGGGCCCTGCTGGCGGAGTTGTTGGTATGATATCGTTTACGTTTTTGACTTATTTTCGTTGACAAGTCCAGCGCCGATGTTTTTAATGATGTTTTCGATGGTATCAAGTCCATACGTGTTATTGCGAGCCTTGTTGGTGATTCTATTAAAGGTATGGTACTTTGGGTCGATCAACGTGTCCAATGATCCGAGAAAGAGATTTTCTGGGCTTTGCAGAAAGTTGCTGGGCGATTATTAAGTAAAATCATCGTGCTTAACTTGTATCTACCTAGGTTCTGGTGGGGCAGGATGCCAGTGACATTTAGGTTGGCGTGTGAAGGTTTGATGTTGCTTAGCATGGCTTCATACTTTGTCCATGTCGATTCGGTCTGAGTCACGTCTTCAGCTCCGACTTGTATTATAATTCGCTTAGATGAAAGTATCATTTCCTTTGCGACTATGCCTTCGACTTCGTCAAATTTCAAATCAGCTTTGCCGAGTATTTTCAGTTGAATTCTCCCTTTTCGCTGATTTGATTTGAAGGAGGTGACATTGTAATCACCAACCACAATAATTTCCTCTGTATTCTGAGAGTCCATTTCATCGGGCAATACATCTAATCGGTTACGTGTATAGGGTCGAAAGTGGTGAGATTGTGGTCCAACGTGTGTTGCATTGTCACAGCGTGGCTGCCTCCTAGTAACTACAGTTGAGTACAGTGCCTCGCTAGCTTTGACTGAGTTTTCTATCGGGTAATACGATCGTTTGTCTATGCGTCTAGAGCCGAAAGCTTCTTGGCGAATTCGGAGTCTAGGTGCACTTGGAGTTCTTTCATTGTATTTTGGGTGGCCTCGACAGTTTCTTCGACTGCTGCTAATTTGCTGCTTATCAGATTTTTAAATTCGTGAAATTGCTTCAGCACGTTTTCCAATTTTAATTCAACAGCTATCAATCGGGTATTGATGTTGACTGTCTCTGTTATGAATAAGTCTTTGGATGGGACTGTCTCTGGTTTGGATGAGTCATTGGAGGCGTGACTGATTTGTGCTTTTACATGTTTGGTTTCCTCTGCTGCTTGACAAAATTTACAGCGCAATGTCTTGCAGTCTCCATTTGGGGAACTGCTACGCAAAGTCCTGGATGAGCCAGAAGAACTTTGGCAATCCTTTAGTTCGGGGGCGTATGAGGTGTGGCAGATGCTACATTCAAGCTTAGCCTGAATCATCAGGGACTGTTATAGAATTTACCGTTGGGAAAATGGACCGAACCGTTAGCTTGAGTTCTAGATTTTGTGAATTCTTGTAGACAGCAGATATGAATGCAATAATATAATTAGATGCGGGATGTGACGATTCGAGAACAGAATTAGGACGGGAATAATACAAAGGAGAGTCGGATGCGCGTATTGTCGGATGCGCGTTAGCGCAAAGTCACTTCCTATTGCGGAATTTGGGTTGAATGCAAAGCTAAACTAACGTTTATCTGCTCCTATCTGCTTCTCAATAATGGAATGATAGCATGATTATGGGCACCAACCTTGTACCAGACATGACCGGCGGAGTATCAGAAGATGACGAAAAAAGAATTACAATTTTGTAAGTGGCAAGATGTAAAGTGGTACAATACAATGATACTACCTGATACAAGATACTTGTGGGTTTGTTACAGAGAACCGGCTACATTTGACAATGTTGAAAATCGTAATACCAGTAACATCTTAGAATACGGTTGCGGTGTAGGGGACGATCGGCTCTGACAACGGTTGTAGGGGCGCGGGGGAGGAGGGAGAGGCGTGAGGGCACCCTTAGAGGTTGGGCGAGTCACATAACGGGCGGAGTCGGAACAGGTTTTTGGCGCGATCGAAGTCATTCGGGTGGGCAGACGGACGTACAGCTTTCGGTTTATTCTAAAGGTATGTTCCTAGGTTATATGAATATATGTTAATAGGCAATATAAATAGTTTGTTTACATATGTATAAGCTACCTCTGAAACATGGTATTTCGATCGCATTTTCAATGCAAAGCATGTTGTATTGCAATTTCATTGCAAGTCCTCTGAGTGTATAGGTATAATAATACAATATTTGTATAGGATAATTTGTTGACAAAAAAAAGGTTTCTACATCTAAACCTTCATGTAACCTTTCTCATAGGACGCATCGATTGCGTCGCTTTGCACAGGAGGCACTCCTTATCTATTATTACTCCGGACAATATTCCTCCACTCGATTATCACCTTGTAAACCACTTGATCAATTTACACGTGGCATAAATCTAATTAGTTTAATGTTATTTTCTCCGAATGTATTATTCACACTGGTATCCTTTTCGCTTGTTATATATGCTGTCATGTAATGACCGAATGTCACATCACACGGGATTCGTTAAAAAATATTCGGGCTTATTTGTAGATTAATGAAATAAAAAATGATCAGCAATGAAATAACCAGAGTTATAATGCTCGAAAAAACGTGACATCTCCATGCTTGCTCAAGTTATAGTGTTTTTATTTAGAGCTCAGACATATATCTCAAATGATGCAATAGGGAATTGGCATATTTCATGAATTGATATTCAACATAGATATATTGTTGCCATGCCACTCCGACGCGGTATGTCGTCATGACAGCCCGACTCGGTATATAGTCAGAATAGTCATGGAGTCATCTACGCGGTACAAAACACCCTACTCCAAATAGTAGCAAGTGAGTCACAGCGCTGCCCAGACCGTCGGGCTGGCAAACCTTGTCCACCCTGTCATAGTAAACAGGATCAAACACGTGCCGTGATCTACAGATGGGACAACGTGCACGCTCCGATCTCGGTGGCGTGTCAGTAAGTTCTCTGGCTCGGTCTGAAGTAGTTCTGCGTTTGATCATTCTCCAGAAATAAGAAATTCAAAGTGAATTTAAATATATATTTTCAATATAACATCAGTGTTATGATACATGGTGTTGTAGATATGTATCAGTGCTGTAAACATTTTTTTCGGGTGGTAACACGCTAGGCGAGCCTATCAATTTTTATTCTCATACGTTATAATGCCAGTCATGTTCATGAGTGTAGTGTTGGTGGTAGCATCGACCGGGATGACATATCTGTTTCACCCTGTCACGTTATAAACGGTCGAACTTGTTTTTCATAGTAGTTTATGCTGTTCTGTGATTATCCAACGGTGTATTATTTGCTGTGAATGCATACCAGCGTTGCCTTGTAGATGTTTATGAGTTTTACTTTAAAAACTGTCAAAGAATCTGTCTGTCTCGTCGTCCTCTTCAAGATTTATTTTTTCCAGAATGCTTTAGGCAGCCTATCTAGGAACGTTTGAATGAATACATTGACATCTCTGCTCATAACTGTTTTATTGACAAACAAACATTAAAGAAGATCGAGAACGTGAGTACGGCTTTGTATATTAGGATAGCTCACGAAACCTATATTTTCATATATAAGTGATGTAATTGTTTTTCGGTAGTGGAACAAACCAGAGGACAATGATTTAGCAACGGCAGGTGATGAAGCTGTGCCTAGTGCTGCAACATCGCTATTATTTGGCTCCTTTTGTTTGATCGGTTATGATGATTTGAACTTTTCTGTAGTAATACTAGTGCGATATAGTCCTTGGATAAAATTTAATAATTTTTAGGGCATTTTCAGGCGAAGCGTTGAAATCTAGCATATCGTCCCCACGTTCCTTCAACTTTCGACTGCGGTATTGACTGCTATGTTCCGCTACTTCTGGACCTGTTGTAACAGATAAGGGTGTAGCGCTACCACCAACCGGAAATACTATAAACTTCCCCATCTTGGATTTTGGAAAGAGATAGTAAACCAATTCATCCTTGAATTATTTTGGTCAAGAATCTCACTGCAACCGGCAGTATAATATTTAACAGAACCCCCCCACTCAGGGTTGATACAATTTTCCTTCTCTTACCGGATGATTTACTGCCTAATTGTTTTATTATAGAATTGAATTTAGTTATTCGTGACTGGGTAAGCTTGTCAAAGCCCAATTTTTCGTTCAGTATATTTAAATATATTGCAGATGATTTTAACTTATTTTTTAGTTAATTGTTTGATGAGTTGACTACGTTCGGAAGATTTAAATTGATTTAATTTATCATACAAGTTCATTTTCCTTTGCAAAGTACGGTCATCATACATCACGATACGACGTCTCCTTCGTTAATCCGCATCGGTTTGCCATCGGGATAGTCCGTGTGACTCACGTAGATTTGTTTTCTACCTCGTCTAGTTCGGCTCTTTAAGACCTTAATGGAATAACTATCAGGTCTGTCACACTGAACTAATTCTTGCCTGTAGGCTAAGCCTTTGATGGGTTCATCATTATCGAGCATTGTAAATTCATATGCCTGAGGGCGTAGATTTTGTTTAATTCGCGAAATACGAAACACTTCCTTTGTGAACTTTGTTTCGTGTCTTTTCCTGAATGTCTTGAGTCTGGGATCACTGCACTGTAAGCATGCATATGCTCCAACCTTTAGTTCTGTAATGGGCACTTCTACTCTTCTACGCCGTGTTGTATACATTTCGGACAGCAGTGCCTGAATTTATTTTGCATCGTTCAACAAAGAAACGTCAAAAGGGACCCGCCCATTACTGAAGAATGCGGTGTCATACTGTACGAGTTCACAATTCTTTGCAAGTCATCTATATAGCATACCGTTGTTTGGCATGCATATATTTGCCCAACTTCAGCTTCAACGTTCGTATGACCCTCCCGGCGGGTGATACTTAAATGACTTTGTTGTGGGTTTAATAAATGGATATGTTCTTGCAGCTCAAATAGGCTGTACATTTTTTATTCATAAACTCAGACCTCTGATCCGATGAGATCCGAGTTGTAATCCATACTAGTTCGTTGAATATACTTTCAGAAGCTGCAATCATATCTATAAATATAATAGCTTTCAAGGGTTGTACACCCAGACATTTGCTGTACATATCAATGATGATCAATATATATCTCATTCCGCCATTTTTATCTGCATAACCTTTCATACAGGCAACATCCGCACAGAGAATCGATCCAGGGCGCGCAGCTGATAACATGCGTCTGCTAAATTTCAAGGGAGCTTCTTTAAATCTTGTATAAGTATCTGAGCCTCGTGGAAATTTTTCGACATCACGCCTTGCTGTAGACAGACCATTGTTCTTATAACTTTGATGTATGGCCTTCGCGGTAGAGAAGTATCTAACAGCCTCTGGATTGCAGTAGACACTCTCTATTCTAATTCAATATTAATCTCATATATGGCATACATTATATTTTATAGAATAAAAACTTGTTCAAGTTCATTTTCTGCAATTTGTGCTCTTATCAAAATTTCGGATCACTTGGCTGTGTGAAATCGACCAAGATGTCCCCATATTGTTTCTGTTCTACATGCGACTAAAACGGAGATAAACGACTCAATATTGTCTTTTCAAGGAACGTTTTACCAAATAACGAGCATGCGTTGAATCGAGCATGCGTTGAATACCGTTGAATACCAAAGTGTGTGGTATTCAAATACATTGTACGGTGGAATGGATTGGAGTGAAAATGTGATTGGTTCGAATACTGTACATCGCACTAATGTTTGCGTGGCGCCACCAGGACAAAAAACATTAGCAATAATACGTAGCGACTCTGATTCTATCATAAAGTCGTCGTAAACTACAAGGAGTCTACATTTAGATTTTTTCGATAATGGATCGAATGCGACTTTACCTGTATGATTTTTTTTTCTAGCATGTTTCTGTACAGGAAAGTGCTCTAAGACCGGAACGACTAACTCGTCGAAGCTCTTCCCCTAGAATAGAACCCGCTCACAGACAATCGGGCGGGATTGTTGAATAGGCTGACGTCCGCATACCTCAACGTCTCCATCGTACCCAACAGACGATACACAACTAGTTATTTTTCAGTGAACATCTAATTTGTATATACTTTCTCTCTCCTTTGCAGATGTATCCCATCAGGGATGCGCTGACATCAAGGACCAGCTTGGTGGACACAACACCAGGTAAATATCTGAGTGACTATTTTTTCCGTTTTACGTCTCTAAAGTTAGATCGGTCATGATATAAAAATTACTCATCATTGTGACTAAATTCTCATCATCAAACTATGGGCTTCCGTCGTTTTTTTTTCCAGCGAACGATTTTTTTTCGCTAATTAATTTCTAATGTACTCAAAATACCGTGGTAACAACTTGATCAGGGGCATTCAACGGCCAGATCGAGACGGAACTTCAGGGATGATAAGGTACGGAACATGTATGGTAGATTATGTTTAACGAAATGTCTACAAATTTTTTTGGACTCAGTAATCAAAGAAGTACAGAGTCCAAAGTATTACTAGATATACCAATTTTTGTTTGTGGGCAATCCGACGTAGTACAATAACCCTCCAGTATGTTACCCGCCTCAGGGCTAGCTGCTGGCCAGGCCAGATATAACACAAACAGACATCGCCTAAGCTATCAGGGGTATCCTGGATACGGTAACCCGAACTACCAGCTTCATCCGCTGCCTGTATACAGGAAACCCTTCCAGCAACGTTTTTGGCAGCAGCCTAAATCATGGCAACCTCGACAACCGTGGCAGAGACAATTTTGGCAGACACAAGCGTGCCACCACCCGCTACAGACTCAAGCTTATCTTCCATCGACTTTCACGAAGTCGGACATGATGTATTACAAAGGTTAGTACGTACAAAATATATGTTCCCACATTTTTAATTAATATTCATGATATGTTAACAGCAGGATCTTCCTTCAGGATCATCACTGCCAGAGGATCCAAAGATGAATTGGGATCCCTCGAAGTAGGAGCTGTCTGGTATATCCAACGTTGGGGTCTTGTCTTCCGAGATTCGCTCAAGTGATTTGGGCTGAGATGTATTGCGACCTGGCATGGTAACCTCATGACTGAGAAAATTCACTATAAAGTCAAAACTTAGTACAATTCTAGACTTGTGCATTTTGATTTAATGTTTAAGAACACGAGCTATATTTCTTCAGAGTTGCATTCCAGCTCAACACTCGACGACTCCTGTTTTACCAAAATAGACACCTGCTCCTTCGTCTCCCAAATGTTTAAGATAGTTTTAAATATTGTTAAGGTTGCTGATACAAAATTACAACCTTCAACGAATGCAAAGCAATGGAGAGTCCGGTTATACGTAACTGCAAGATTTCCTACTTCTATCAACTCCCTATTTTGGACTTGTTTATCAATCTTGGAGATGTTTACTCGACGAGAAACTGCTGGTGTGTGTGTCCACCAGCCATAGCGGTGCCAGTTTTATACGACCCTACCGATGCAGGTTACAACACGTATAGCGGTATTAGTTTCGTTTTGATTTGTTTCTAGTTTTGTTTTGGATTTGGTTTTTTATTACCCAAGTTGTCGTACACATCGTACATCTGGTAGTGTATGGCAAGTATTATTCATCTGGTGTTGTATGGCAAATGTTCTATACAACGACGAATGTTGCAGTTCAGGCAATATATGTACTCTTGATTTTGTCGGCGACACAACTTCCTCGAAATGTAAGTCGTTCTAACATGTATATGCTAAATATAGCATTCTGTAACTTTGTTAGTCTTCCAATCTGGATATAACATTAAATAACTTTGTTTCGGCTTGTAGGATAAATCAACCACCATTGCTGGAGGATGCAGGGAGTGTTCGTGGCCTATACCAAAGTGACGCCTGTTCGTACCCTAGACTCGCAATCCCGCAACCTAGCTTCGCAATGTTCGCAAACCTTAGCGCAAGCCTGGCGATTTTCGCAAGCCCTAGCGCAAGCCTGCAACCCGGTGCTGCTGCTGGTGATTTGTAGTCGGAACTTCCCAGAGTTCAGCCGACTGTTGATTTGGAGCAATCCGGACTTCAGCCTACAGTAGGTTTGGAACCACAAGGTGTTCAGCCAACTGCTCCAAAACAACCCGGAGTTCGGCCTACTGATGGTACGGAACAGTTCGTCACTCAGCCTACTGTCTGTTTGGTTCAGGATAAGTCTAATGCGTTGCGTGAGCCTATTATTTATCCGCCTACTTCTAAAAAATGTTTGAAAAACAATTTTGTCACTTCCAAATTTATACCATACACTGAACATGTCAACATTTCCACACTGCTTACATTAGAACGCGAGTAGCTAGTGTAATATGCTACACAGAAATTAGGTCAATTCCAAAGACTCAAATGCAGCGTGATAGAAAAAAACAGGTAAATTAATAGAAGATGCATCTGGTGATAGCAAAGATTGGTTGCTTCACACAGAAGCTATCCAGTTGAAAAAAGAAACACTCTTTTATATGTGAGCTGCTTGAGGATCTCGGTGTTGATTTGCAAAATAGATTAGAAAAATAGAGCTAGACAGAAGTAGCTGGAGCATTAAAACAGTAACCCGTGTAGACCTCAAATTTTACAGGACGTGCGTTATCTTCCTTAGCCCAAGAAATGTCTAAGTCGTCATCACATTGTCAACATCAAAGCTAAAAACGACAACTGCATACTCACCTGCTTGATTGCCCACTTCCACTTGGAGCAAGAAACAAACCTCTCAAACGATAGACGACAATCATGTGATACGTATCTCCCGTACAAAGATACATACTTTTCTTCCCCGAAACTTGCCTCGAACAAATCGGTTGCATTAGAAGATTTTCCTCACATAGAAAGGGAATGCAATTTGAACATCAGACTGTATCAAATCGCCTAAGAGAATGAAAGGTTTGGTCATGTCAGTATTTAAAGGGGCAGTTTAGACGCCAGCAAGGAACGCACGGTCCACCTGATCCAAATCTCAGATGCCGACCATGTCGCTCTCATCCCGCGTTTTACTACATTTACAAGAATATTCAGATAATCGAAGTATAAAAATCCCTTCAACTGTTCATTCTGTATGCAAGGCATGGATGAGGGCAAAGCTGCTAGACATGTGAAAAAGTGTTCATCGAGTACTGGTTTGCAAAGTATCAGTGTGCCCGAAGAAGGCGAGATGTACCAATTCTCAGCCATGCATGCAACAAGGAAACCACCCGTTGTTGCCTAAAAGGAGTGTGAAAGCATACTTGTTCCATGCCAAGAGGGGAAAAATGTAGTGAGTAATCGCCAGTTGTGCATGTACAGTTATGTTCTAGTGGATAAACGTGGAAAAATTGTGGGGCACATAGTAGTCGATTTGACTTCAATTCCGCTTGAGGAAATGGAGACAGATCTCGTCAAGAATTTATTGATGGATTACAATGATTATATGTCTACCTTACCATTGTACCCCGAACCCGTCCTCACAAAAAAATGACTTTAAAAAATATCGCTAGGGCTAAACGTGTGAGTGATGCGATGATACTGTTGTACACATAGGAAAAAAAAATCGCCACACTAATCATTATATCGAGGGTGTCGTTGGGCACAAAAACTAAGTGATATCTGGCAACTAATTAGCAGCTCTTTGTAAGTTAATAACTTCAAAATCACGGAGGAACTCAGTATATGCCTTGTATAGCTTGCAATGAATCAGCCTATGATACGAGATTTATATTAAGAGGATTGGACGTTAAAAGTTTCTCGGATATCCGTGTGTTGCCAAAACAATTCGATAAAATATTCCGCATCTCCGTCTCTTTGAATGATGATACGAGCAGGTATGGTGTCAAATTCGTCGACTCCTACTCCTTTTTCAACTCGAGTTCAGATAGTCTTGCAAAAAATTCTGAAGACAGTGGCCATAACATGGCTCTCTTCAAATCTCATCTCACAAGCCTCGGCTACAGTGACCGTGTATCAGAACTCGCTACTGGAAAAAGTAACTTCTGCTACAAAGCCTTCACATTGGATTCTGTGCTGGACCAAACAGACATCCCGTCACAACAAGACTTTTACAGTCAACTTTGAGGCGAAGGAATATTTGACTTTGATTATGCTGAAGTGATTTAAACTTGGCAGGCAGTCAATTTCAGGACTCTGAGTGATTACATGCTCATCTACCTCCTCATCGACACACTGTTACTGACTGATGTTTTCCAAATGTTTAGGTAGACCATGACACGCGACTACACCCTGGACCCCGTGCATTTTGTGAGCGCCCCTGGTTCTGCAACGCAAGCTGCCCTCTACGAAGGCAAGATGAAACTGGAGCTGGTCAATGATCTAGATTTACTCAACTTAATTGTCAAAAATATACGAGGCGGATTTGTAACGTTGACGAAAGGTCTTACCAAGATAAACAATCCCCGTTGCAAAAATTTTGACCCTGAACTAACTGTGTCTCGAGCAGCAATGTGGGACTTTAACAATCTTTATGACGGATGCTTCAGTGAGCCCATTTTATCGGCGAAATTCATGAACTCACACCCGAAGAAATTGAAACATTCGACTTGGCAAAGGCAGACTGTTCTGGCGACTACACGTACATTGTTTGTATCGATGCCCAAGTCAGCGAGAAAGCCGCACAAAAAACAGACGAGCTGTCACAACTGCTGCATCAAAAAGAAGTCAGCCCGGATGATATATCACCCTGCCCAAAAAATCTCTTGGCAGGCTCGGAGCATCTCAAAATGAGAAAACGAGCAGAACGTGAGCTGATTGCTAGTCATTTGCCACAAATTGACTATCTCGTGGCCCTGGAATTATTGCAAGTACTACTCAGACAAGGACTGTACGTCATCAAGGTTCATATAATTTTTCGAATCAAACAAGATCCAAGCTTCAAGGACTTTATTATTTCTATCTTCTTCTTCCCTCCTGACACGAAGAGAAGAAGAGAAGACAAGGAGGGTGACATCGTGTCGACAGTGCCCAATCAAGTGGAAGATACTCATTGATTCAACAGATGGATGTTTTTATCCCCATTTCTCTCCTTATTTTTCTCCCCCACAGGGAAAGTTGAGAAGTAAAGATATAAATACCATTGCGTCGGCAAGGTCTCTCCGTATGATGATGCTCATTGCCTCAACAATGAATGATATATGTCGGATCTACGTCCTACCGTAGAGTTGAGCAAGCTCTCCTACTAGTGCGGTTTCGATTTTTGCGTATCATGGAGTGTGGGGGTGAGCCGCCGTTACGGCTCATCGGTAAGCGTGACTGAGTTGCCGGCAGACTTCACCCGCACACGTTCGTCGAATCTACGTCGTAACTTAGAGTTGAACAACGCTCTCCTCCTGGTGCGGTTTGCTTCACATAGCATGAGGTGTACGGCCAAGCTGTCGATTTGCCTTCTCAGCAACCGCCGCTGAGTCGCCATAGACTTCACCCGCTCTGATTCGTAATTGTTATCTATCTTCTCATATTTTTCTCCTTTCATTTCTCTCCCGCAGGGAGGGTAAAAAATACCATTGAGTCGGCATGGTCTCTTCATAAGAAAATACTCATTGCCTCAACAATAGATGATATCTGTCGAATCTACGTCGTACCGTAGAGTTGAGCAAAGCTCTCGTCCTGGTGCGGGTTCGATTTTCGAATATCATGGGGTGTGGGGGTGAGTCGCTGGCAGACATCACCCTCTTTGGTTCGTTATTTTGTCTATCTCTCCCCATTTTCTCCTTTCTTTCTTTTCCCACAGGGAGGGTAGAAATGTAAAAAGAAAAATGCCATCGTGTCGGCAAGATTCCTCCCTAGGAAGATATTCGTTGCCTTCAGCAATGGATGATGCCCGTTGAATCTAGGACGCATCACAGAATTTAGCTGGAGCTCTCTTGTTGGTGCGGGTTCGATTTTCGTATATCATGGGGTGTGGTGGTGAATGCTGACACCGTACCACATACGAATAATAAATATAAGGAGTATAAACATATGGTATCCCTCCAAGTCTTCACCGCCGCATTGAGTTGAGCAAGCTCTCCTCCTAGATGGTGTCGATTTTCAGGATACCATAATCCCTGCATCTGCTTGTCCCGTTAGGACAGCAGACAGCCTCGTAGGCTAGGGGGATGGGTGAATGCGAGTACCGTTACGGGCTCTCACCCAGTACCGGTGACACTGGCGTGGGATTAGGGGTGGATGAGAGTCGCAGTAACACCTATCACCCGGTGAATTCCTAGAATGATCGTTGGCGAGATATTATCAGTCTGTCTGTACTTGCAATGCAGTATTATCAGTCTGCCTGTTCTTGCAATGTTAATGATAGAAAGCGTTACGTTCCGATATGGAGTTTATAGTCGCTTGAGTTGGTCAGCAATAGATAAATCTATGTCAGATAATGAAATTATGAGTAATAATTAACAACTACTACTACCAGCGACATGCTATTATTGTTACTTATAATATATTTATTAGTAGTAATTGCTCGAATTGTGGAGAGAGCCGTGTTATGCTCCTTCCAAATATCCCTATAATTATATTTTCAACAGCTGCTATGAAAGTCGTGTCGTTTTCAGATTAACCGTGCGTCACGGGTCCCAGTGCTCGTCGAGCGCGTTTTTGAACGCAATTACGGATTCAGAGCTAACTACCCCAGCTGGTAAGTCGTTCCAAGCCCGTGAGATTGCGATCGGGAAAAAGTGTTGCCCTATAGTCGTGGCGAAACGTTTTTCAACAAGTTTCGCCCAATTGTTTCGGGGACAAATGCTGTGGTCTCTGTCGAAGAGGCGGAGAGGGCTCACGTTGTTGAATCCCTTCAGGTATCTGAAGGTTTCAATGAGCTGGCCTCTCAGCCTTTGTTGCTTGAGGGTGATGAAGCCAAGCTCTTTAAGCATATCCTTGTAGCTCTGGTGGCGTAGCTTCGGGATAAGTTTAGTAGAACGATGTTGGATTTGTTCCAGTTTGGCTATGTCCCCCCTCATGTGTGGAGACCAGAGTTGGACTGTATGCTCAAGGTGGGGACGGATGAGGGACGTGCACAACGGCAATACGATGTCCTTCGTTTTGCAGATGAAGTTACGGGAGATGTAGTCAAGGTTACGATTAGCTATCATGAAACTTTCTTCCACCTGAGCGCCCCATTTATATATTTCGAGTTTTGGAAGCCCAATTCCCTCTGTTGTTCAACAGTACAAGATCGCTTCCTGTCATCGTGTGGTTGAAGTTGGCATTGCTACACCCCATGTGCATAACTGGACATTTTGCAACCTTGAAGGGTATCTGCCACGCTTCCGACAATTGGACGAGTTTTTCAAGATCTTGTTGAATCTCAACTCTGTCTCTCTCCCTCCATGCTACATGACAGAGCTTCGTGTCGTCGGCAAATTTCGATACATCGGACAGAAGACCCGTATCCATGTCGTTTACATAGATGAGGAGGATAATAAGACCCAATACACTGCTCTGGGGCAACCCAGAGGTAACAGGGGCCCACTCGAACAAAGCCTAGCGAATGTTGATTCTTTGCTTGCGTCCTGTTAGCCAGACGCGCAGCCAGCGAAGTACATTGCCACCAATGTCGAGCTCAGAGACTTTGTGTAACAATCTACTGTGCGGCACCTTGTCGAAGCTTTTTGGAAGTGTAGGCAGATGACATCCACTGCCTTGCGGCGGTCGTACACGTTGATCCCCCATTGAAAAAGTCCAGCAGATTCTTCAAACAACTCCTCTCAAGGCGGGAGCCGTGTTGAGTCGTTGTCTTCCAGATAATCGACGAGATGATTTCTTGGCAATCGCTCGATGGTTTTGCACACGATCGACATCAAGCTGATCGGTCGATAGTTGCTGGGCGATTGTCGGTCACCTTTCCTTTCCTGAATATGGCCGTGGCAACTTATCGTCATCGATAAGTTGAAGATGAGGGTTAGGGAATAAGCTAATTGTTCTCGAGTTTCCTTGAGAACTTCTGGGTGGTGTCCATCTGGACCGATCGATTTGTAAATGTCCAGTCTTCAAGTTGTTTGACAACTTCCTCTCTTGTGAACGCAATGTCGCTGAGGCCGACTTCCCCAGCGTAAACAGTATTTTGTTCGTAGCCGGGGCCCTCAACTGTGAATACTGAAGAGAAGAAGCTATTCGGGCTACTGGCCATGTCCTTCAGGTGACGTTCTGAGGACACCATCTTCATCCATTAGTGGACCAACTGAGTCCCTAGCAATTCTACGCTCGTTGACATAGCAATATAAATCCTTTGAGTTCTCTTTGGCATTCTCCGCTATTTTTTTCTCTCTCGTGGGCTTAGCTGATCGGACAAGTCTAGTGGCTGTCCTACATGCCAGGCGATGCAATTTTGTTGCCTCTGCGGTGTTGTCCCTCATCCGTAGCGCATTTGGTTGATCGCGACGATTCAAGGCTCATGCAACTTCGACGTTCCAGCAAGGAGGCCTGATCCTTTGAGCGGGATCAATTATCCTCAAGGGTATACATCGGTCGCTGGCCTCGCGAACTCTCTCATTGAGGATGCGGCAGCAGTCGTGAATGTTGAATGTAAAAAAAATTGTTGTTATTATTTCAACTATTCTAATCAACAGTCACCATCACGGCTATTAGGTCCGTGTGATTAGATTTTTTTACTGACTTATCTAATGCATCCCAAAGTGGTTCCATCTTATGACTACAGACATTTTTATTAATGAGCTATTAATGAGCTATACATCTTCATAATCAGGGCGATATGTCAGGTGAGTGAAGCTTGCAATGAACATTATTTTGTCTTCAAAGTCAAGGTTCAGGTACGTATAGGAAGCAAGGTATTCTTTTTTATTCAATTTAGTACTACTAATGATATAAAGGTCTTCTATGCTAGCTATCTATAGTCAAAAGCCTCAAAATATATTTTCATTTCCCGAGGGTTGAAGTCAAGAATAAATCTAGGTCTTATTTCTACACGAGTAGGTAGTAAAATATTCGTCGCTAACCAAACCAATTTTTAGCTTATGATTGCTATCAGTGTTTCATAGACCCACGAATTTTGTAGTTTTGTTACTTTAAATTTATTAATTTACAAAAAATACTTCAACAATCATCCCCTAAAGCAATGAATATAAATCATAGTCCTTGTGAAAATAAAACAATCAATGTGTAAAAATATACTAACTTTTTCTGATAAACTTATATTTGCTCTACGAGTCTTTATGTGGTCATTATTCGGGACATCACATGTCTGCTTTGAATCGCCTTTCAGATTTTCGCCTTCCTGGGGTCATAAACATGTAAAATCAAGCACCACTAAGACAATTTCTGTCATGGATGAAATTAAAAATGTTATTTAGATAACCTGTCATCAATTGACTCTCCAAAATACCGTAAATAATCAACTATTTCACAAGAAGGTAATATGAAAATATTGGATCAAGATACTGTTGGTGAAATGAAACGACATGGAAATAGTCGAACTGATTCTGTCCCTGAGTAGAGGCGTAATTACGAAACGTAGTCCAAGATGACACTGAGATCTGCGAATGATCATGCTTCGTTTCTTTTCCAACGTTGCAGTGATCACGAACGTTCGAACCGCGTTTATCCTGCGACCACGTGCGAGGATTGGTTATGTCTTTTTCACTCTATGATATTGCAGGTATGTCCCTATCACCATTCTATCTTCAAAATATCTAATATGTGAACACTATACGCTCCCTGTGCCAACTCATTCCTATCTTTTTCACTCTATGATATTGCAGGTATGTCCCTATCACCATTCTATCTTCAAAATATCTAATATGTGAACACTATACGCTCCCTGTGCCAACTCATTCCTATCTTTTTCACTCTATGATATTGCAGGTATGTCCTCTATCACCATTCTATCTTCAAAATATCTAATATGTTAACACTATACGCTCCCTGTGCCAATCCTGAACGGTATGTTGACGTAGTCGTCGTGGTCGGTATGAGTTAAGTTTTCTATATTTTATTAATTTAACATTCTAAAAAGTACTAAAGTCAATGGACAACAGCTGTTCATCATTTTTTGTGGAGTTATCCATAAATTGATCCTTTTGCTCATCACGTGTTCATAGTTTGGTACCGCACACATTTTTACAATCATGTGTATGAATGGGGTTGACACGGAAATAAATGCGAGTCTATTGGATCAAGGGTTAGTGTTGTTAGAAATTGACGGTCGTAGTTGGCCTTACGTATTTTTTTGTTTGTTTTGCGGACGAAACTGCACTGGGATGAAATTCAGAGGTAATTCTGTGTAGGCTCGTGTAGGAGTCTTGTGAATTGCGTGCCAGCGTTTGAGAAAATATGATTTCATGTATTTGTGATGAAATGTTGGAGTGACATGAATTAATAAAATCTAGAATGGTAGTATGAAAATCAAATCGGGATGGTGAGTTAGCAGGCTGCATGAGTAGATCGGCAGGTTCTGAGCCTGTTTGGTAAAGTGATAAGGAAAATTGTATCAAATGTGATCAAGGCAGAAGTGAGTGGATATAAGACATAGAGGGAGTTTGTTGTATGGTTTACTGAATGAACGGGGAATGCTCTACACACCAAACATATCAGTTGGCAGGAAATGAGACACCAAGCATGGATAGGATTGATTGGAGAATGATTGTAAATGGTCGTGGCTGATGCGGACATACCTGAAGAAATACCTGCTCTCCGGCTGTTCAAGGATACTACGATGAGGTTATATAATGATATCTATGGGGCCCTGCCGCGGACAATGGCCCCTGAGCTCAATAATGACCCGTAGTGACTGGGCAGGATCCTTGCCCGCCCTCTGCGCTATGTATTTTGTATGAGCCCGAAAGTATCAGGAAGTGTGTTGGAATTGTGTTACCGTCCCCTAACCCCCATCGTGGGCGAAACAGACTTGTGTTTTTATTTTTTTATCTCTATGTACACGTAAAGAATTGTTAAATGTGTTAGGAACACACCCTATAATACATCTACATTCAAACTACGACCATATTACCACCGATGGGGTGGAGTGGTGATCGATGGCAAGTTAGTATAGAAATTCATTTCAAGCCGCATTGACATGTACACAATTTAGATCATTAGAGAGAAAAAAGTCTAGCTAGTAGCCCGTTTACTCTCACCGCGTCATGCGAGAGTTCCTAAGTTGATTTCCGCTGCTGGACCCTGCAGCTTTCACTAACGTAGTTCACACTTTCCACATCATAGGTACCGAACATTTCCTCCGTACGGAGTTGGTCCAGCCCGTCTCCTACCAAGCCCACTGAATGACGGGGGGCGCCTCTGAAATTCATCGAACATATCCATTCCCCATCGTTCCTCACTCAATCATATACTGTGCGTTTGTATATCTGTAACGTATAAACGTGTGTATTGTTACAACAGCTTAGCACAGTTGGTGAGCAACTTCACCAAGTTTACAAGTGTTTACAAGTGTTTACAAGTGTAGGAAGACAACAACAGGACTATTGGCCCAAACTAGGTTGCATTTTGATAGCAAGAGGGTTAGTTCAGGAGTAGAACGTCTAAGAGAGCTTCGTGTGTCATTTCTGTTTTTCTATAACAACAGGAAATGGAACGGTTTAGCTATTCGTCGGCGATTTATGTAAAACTTATCGAGCCGAGACTTGAACGTTTCGATTGTATTGCTGTTTACAACCTCAGCTGGAAGATTGTTCCTTTCTTCGACAACTCTATACGTGACGAAATTAAGCGTGATGTCGAGTGAGAAACGTTTTCCAACGATTTTGTATCCATTGTTCCTAGTCACTCCGTTTGTATCTAGAGTGAAAAGGCTCGCTCGGTCGACGTTTCCGTTACCCTTCAAAATCTTCCACACTTCTATCATGTCGCCTCTGACTCGACGTTTCTCTAGCGAATGAAGATTGAGTTCACGAAGCCTGTCTTCGTACGATTCATTCCGCAGCGAAGGGATAAGATTGGTAGCTCTACGTTGAACTTTCTTAAGTTTAATAACGTATTTTCTAAGGAATGGAGACCAGAATTGAACGGCATACTCGAGATGCGGTCTAACAAATGCAATAAATAACTTGGGCATACTGTGCTGTTTTTTGTACGAGATAGTGCGGGACATCATACCTATCATTTTGTTGCATTTCTTGGCAGCATCGTTACATTGCTTGCTGCTTTTTAAGTCGTTACAAATGATGACACCTAAATTTCTCTCTTCGGTGACGGGAATGAGTTTTTTTCCAGACATTGAATATTTGAGTTTGGGGTTATGAAGACCTACGTTCATAACTTTGCATTTGCCATTTTTGTTCAAGTCTAGTTGACCAATCAACAATTTTGTTCTAGTCTAGTTGGATCTGCTGATACTCTAGTTCAGTTTGACTTTTCCTCCGATCTTAGAATCGTCTGCAAACTTGCTAATGTTTGAGAGTACGTTGCTATCGAGATCGGTAATGAATATTATAAAGATAACTGGCCCTAACACAGATCCTTGAGGCACGCCGCTTGTAACATTACCCCAGGGGGTGGAAGCTCCGTTAATTACAACTCACTGCCGTCTGTCCATAAGCCAGCATTTTATCCAGTTGTTAAGCTCGCCTCGAATACCAATGCTGTACAATTTATTAATTAGGCGCCTGTGAGGGACTTCATCAAAGGTCTTTTGAAAGTCACGGTAAATGATATCGATTGCAGATTTTGTGTCGTGGCTTACGATTATATTTCTTAAAATGAGTAAATGATTTGTAAGGCAGGAACGGTTGTGTCTAAAGCCATATGGGAGTCGCCAATCAATTTGTTTGACTCTAAGAATTCTGTAATTTCATCCATTATCAAACTTTCCATCAACTTGCCAATGACTGAGGTGAGACAAATTGAACGGTGTTTGCCGGGACACTTGTTGTCCCCTCCTTTAAAAATTGGGGTAACGTTGGCCTCTTTCCATTTAGAGGGGCAGGTGCCATTTGTGAGAGATTGGGTGTAAACGTTTGATAAATGTTTAGCGATTTTGTTTCATTTTTTTTTAGAATTCTAGGATGAATTTGGTCTGGACCTGGAGATTTGGTGACTTTCAATTTATCTATAAATTTAATAACTTCGGCGGGGGAAAAGTTCACTGTGGTCAGGGCTTCAACTCATTTTGCCGCTACGATATCCTCAGGATTAGGACAATCCTGGTTCTCTAACGTAAATAACGAGCAAAAGTATCCATTAAGTAGAACACTCATCTTGGTGTCGTCCGTTTCTAGCTCACCAACATCGTTCCCGAGAAGACCTGTTACAGATTCTGAATTTTTTTTTGCTCGAAATATAACTAAAAAATTGTTTCGGATTAGTTTTGGCATTGGCAGCAATTTCTTTTTCATAATCTTCGTTCTTGCGGTTCAAGACCCTCATCAGATCTCGTCTGTTAATTTTGTATTCATTGTTTGCTACGTCGTCATGTGGATGTTTCGGCTTTATCGAATGCTTTGCTTTCTTCCGTGAATAAACGCGCTGCAATTCTTCTTCCCAGTATTTGGGCTGATAGGCTGCTATTAGCCTGTTTTGAGCGGGATATTCTCATTTTCGATATTTTTCAGCGCAGTCAAGAAATAGTCAAGCGATTGATTGACATCTTGTCCGAGGGTTATATTTGCTGACACCATTAACTCTCTTAAGCCATCAAAATTAGCCAATCTTAAGTTAGGGACTTTTTCGCAGTTTGTTGATGTTATCAACTCGAGCTCTATCAAAAAACGGATAAAATTGTGGTCACCAGTTCCGAGTGGTTCGCCTACTTCGACGTTCGTGACATGAGAGTCGCTCGCACCAAATAGGAGATCAAGAATGTTGCTACCTCTTGTAGGTGTCTCCACCATTCCGGTCATGAACTTATCGTCTGCAAAATCAATCAGACGTTGGCCGGTGGTAGTACATTCGTCTAATTCCCAAACAATGTCGGGTATATTGAAGTCGCCAAACACAATACTGTGTTCTGTTGTGCAACATCGACGAGAGTGTTGTAAAGATCGATATCATCTGCAATCTTGCTTTCAGGGGGCGATAGACTTTCGTTTTCGTTTACACGGGTTGTACTAGCGGAGCTGCGACTACTGCCTCTAACTCGGACTGGATTGATGACAGGAACTTTTTTTCTAGGACCTGTGGAGTGTTTTGATGGGCACTTGTATCTGATGTGTATCTCGTGTTGAAACGGGCGGAGGTCACTGTATCGTTTCGTCGGGCACTGCTTTCGGAGTCGTTGGTATGATATCGTTTGCGTTTTTTGACTTATTTTCGTTGACAAGTCCAGCGCTGATGTTTTTAGGTATGTTTTCGATGGTATCAAGTCCCTACGTGTTAATGCGAGCCTTGTTGGTGATTCTATTAAAGTTATAGTACTTTAGGTCGATCATAGTATCCCAATGATCCATGAAGAAGATTTTCTGGGCTCTGCAGAAAGTTGCTAGGCGATTGTTAAGTAAAATCATCTTGCCTAACTTGTATCTACTTATGTTCAGATTGGGTAGGATGCCAGTGACATGGAGGTTCGCGTGTGAAGGTTTGATGTCGTTTAGCATGGCTTCATACGTTTTCCATGTCGATTTCGTCTGCGTCAGGTCTTTAGCTCCGACTTGTATTATAATTCGCTTAGATGAATGTATCCTTTCCCTTGCGATTATGCCTGCGACCTGGTCAAGTTTAAAATTGGCTTTACCGTGTATTATCAGTTGAATTCTCACTTTTCGCTGATTTGATTTCAAGAAGGTGACATTGTAATCACCAATCACAATAATTTCCTCTGTTTTCTGAGAGTATATTTCATCGGGCAATACATCGAATCGGTTTCGTGTATTGGGTCGAAAGTAATGAGATTGTGGTCCAACGTGTTTTGCATTGTCACAGCGTGGCTGCCTCCTACTAACTACAGTTGAGTACATGGCCTCGCAATCTTTGACTGAGTTTTCTATCGGTTCAATACGATTGTTTGTCACAGCGTCTACAGTCGAAAGCTTCTTGGCGAGTTCGGAGTCTAGGTGCACTTGGAATTCTTTCACTTGATTTTGGGTGGCCACGACAGTTTCTTTGACGGCTTCTAATTTGCTGCTTATCAGATCTTTAAATTCGTGAAATTGTTTCAGCACGTTTTCCAATTTTAATTCAACAACTATCAATCGAGTCTCCGTGTTGACTGTCTCTGTTATGGATAAGCTATTGGATGAGACTGTCTCGGTTTTGGATAAGCCATCGGAGGCGTGACTGATTTGTGCTTTCAGTTGTTTGGTTTCCTCTGCCGCTTGACAAAATTTACAGCGCAATGTCTTGCATTCCCCATTTGAGGGACTGCTACGCAAAATCATGGCAGAGCCAGAAGAACTTTGGCAATCCATTAGTTCGGGGGCGTACAAGGTGTGGCAGATGCCACATTCTAGCTTAGCCTGAACCATCTTGGACTGTTATAGAGTTTACCGTTGGGAAAATGGACCGTTAGTTTGAGTTCTATTTATTGTGATTTCTTGTAGACAGCAGATATTAATGCAATAATATAATTAGATGCGGGCTGTGACGATTAGGTCGACGACTCAAAACCGGAATTAAAACGGGAATAATACAAATGAGAGTCGGATGCGGGTGTCGTCGGATGCGCGTTAGCGCAAGGTTAGTTCCTATTGCGGGATTTGGGTTGAATGCAAAGCTCAAGTAACTTATAGCTGCTCCCATCTGCTTTTTAGTAAAGGAATGAAATCATGATCCTGGGCATCAACCTTGTACCAGACGAAAATATAAAAATCGGAGCACGATTCTAAGCTGCAAGATGTAAAGTGGTACAATACAATGTATGTGGACAATAGCTGATTGTACGTGAGTAATAGCTGGTTGTACTTGGGTAATAGCTGATTGTACGTGGGTAATAGCTGATTGAAAGCGGATAATAGCGGACTGTACTTGGGTTATAGCTGAAAAAGTTAATTTAAATTTGACCTGAACAATGAGATCACACGTGAAAAAACTAAAAAGCTAATAAGCATTTAATAGTATACTTGAAAGACATGAAATAAAGCCAATAGAAAAATTGAAGCACACGAAAAATTACCTTAATATACTGTTATTAAAGAAATGCGCAAACAATGAATCGTGATCTAATGAACCCAAAAAAGGTATTACAGGAAACACGAACTAAAGCGAATGGGCTAATAACAGCAGAAAACACATTGGCGAAGTCTTGAGAGCTCGTGGACACCAGCTTATGAGTTCAAAGAAGAGATCATCAAACTCGCTGGATAATTGAACGGTTAGAGAGGTAGCGTGTGGTGAAAAGATACTTGCTACAGCGCAGTAGACCACCAAGAAGCCCAAATAAACGAACTGCTAAAGATGAAATAGAATATCACCGATGGAAAAATTTAGTTAGAATATCATGTCTATAAAAAATTTAGTAGGGGACCATCTAAATGTCCCAAAACGACCATTGAGATGTAGATATCTTTTGAAAATATTCTTGAAGTTACAAGAAAAGAGATGGGCTCCCTTGGATTTGACGGTTGTTGGGTAATGGCAGAAAAAGTTAATTAAAATAAAACCTATATAAATGTGACCCAAAATAATCTTGATCGCACACGAATGTAGGCAACAAAACTTATAAGGAATCCATTCAGACGTGAATAAATTGACGCTAGCGGCTAGGTTATTGAAGTCCTAAAAAAATGCGCGAGGCAATAATCGGGAGCACGAGAATAAAGGATAATGAACACATAAAGGTAATCTAATGGGACATGAATATAAGCTAATAAGCTAGTAAACGCAAACTAATGAACAAGAAAAAAGCATCTAAATAAAAGAAACAATAATATTGAAAGCGCGTGGACACCAGCTTATTGGCCCAGCTCAGTGATCAACCAACACACCACACTGAATCATTGGACGGTGAAAGAGGTAGCTTGTGGGGAAAACGTACTATATATAGACACGGGGTAATAATACACTAGGGAAGAGTCTTGAGAGCACATGAAATCAAGCTAATGTGACAGAGTAGTGAGCAACATATTCAGTGAACATTTAAATGGTAAAACATTAAGCTTGTGGTGAAAATACACTCAGCACACAAACACGTTACTGAGACAAAGTATTGAGGCATAATCACTGGGCATTTATTTACATAATTGAAGAATGAGCTTGTGGTGAAATTACACGCAGCAATCGATCACGCTAATAAGACTAAGTATTGAGCAACATATTCACTAAACATTTAAATGATCAAAGAATAAGATTGGGGGGAAAATACACACAGAAATTGGCTTCACCGTCGTTTGGACAGCTTCAGATGTTGGAACAATTATTAAGAAACCTCTTCATCATGCCAACATCAATTAGACGTTCCGTTTACGACGCACCCATACCTTTTCATCGTTCTTGTAGCTGCACTATCTGCATACCCCGATATATATACA
>SDVV010001217.1:0-26524 GCA_016164225.1 Gammarus roeselii | reverse complement strand
CCATAACACGGAACGCCTCTCTCCATAACACGGAACGCGTCTCTCCATACACGAAACGCCACCCCTCCATAACACGGAACGCCTCTCTCCATAACACGGAACGCCTCTCTCCATAACACGGAACGCCTCTCTCCATAACACGAAACGCCTCTACCCATAACACGGAACGCCTCCCTCCATAACACGGAACGCCTCTCTCCATAACACGGAACGCCTCTCTCCATAACACGGAACGCCTCTCTCCATAACACGGAACGCCTCTCTCCATAACACGGAACGCTTCTCCCCATAACACGAAACGCCTCTCTCCATAACACGGAACGCTTCTCCCCACAACAAGTATGCAGACACGGCATGTCCGCTGAAGCGGAACCATAGCCCACAGCGTTGTCTGTTATTTGCAAAAATAATCAACATCTGTAGACGGCATTTAATTATGATACATGGATTGGGTTTGGATTACGAAGACAACTTTTCCGTCAGGTGTTAGTTTGATACCACACACAGTCGCAAAAAAAGTTTAATATTGCAAAAACAATTTCGCAATACCATTCCAATTATGCATTGCAAGTTTTGTCATTTATGAAGAAGAACCTTCCATTCACAGTCGATAAAAAGACAAACCTTACACTATCTACGTCACGAAAGCTTCTCAATCAATTATTGCACGGCATGAAGACTTGAAAACTATAGCAGGAGAGACTAATAATAACATGTTGAATAGGTCTATAACGAACATAATTTGGATTAAAAAAAAAATTACCTCGTCGTAATACTTCACCAAATAGCTTCGATGCATACCATGCCATGATAACTTCAAAACTGTAGTCATCTATATTTTTTTGTAGATTTTTTGATTCGTAAAATATCTCTTGATTCGACATTCATTATTCAAATTTTGAAAAAGTTTTCATGTGACAATAACACTTTTAGCTACCGTTCCAATCATTCATTGAATGTTGTGATGCTTAATAGTTACAGGGCTCGTACTGGTCTGGAGATTAAAAAATAGTTAAATAGTGACACATTTTTGCAAAAATAGTGACTAAATATTGGATTTTGTGATAAAATTGTGACCAAAAAGTAACTAATTATATCATTAAAAACGTGAGACATTATGTAACTAATTCATTCTTTTGTATTGTTTGTCTACTAGCACGATCAATTGGAACTGAATATTTTAGTTGAACGTAAATAAATCCCTTTAAGCATGGTAGTTAGTTATTTTTTGAGAAAAAATGTTTAACTGAAACAAAACAAACTGAAAGATCGGGATACAAATCCCCGACTCCCGCCACTGTCATCATTTTTCACCTTTCAGGCTGTATGAACTTATTTAAATGATATACATTCAATTATACAATGCGGAAAAGATAAGCTTGACATGTAATAATACCTATAATATAGTAAATAAATTAATGAATAAAGTTTCTGATTTAATTGTAATATTTCAAGCGGTCTAGTTTTAGAGTATGGTACAAAAGAACTAAGACTTCCTATTTAGTATTAAGTACAGTTGTATTTCAACAAGCAATTCAGTTACTAAATACCAGAAAATACAGAGATTAAAGTACAAATTATGCTATCAAAGTTTGATTGATAACAAATAATAGTAGGCAACTGCAGCTGTGACTGTACAAATGCACTAGAATAAAATAATACTCAAGGTTGTTGAGTGTTTTAGCGAGTTTACACGGTGGAGAACACCAGGAATACCAGTTCCTGTAGTAAAATGTAAAGTAATTGTAACACTTTACCTGCTATAGAAGTTTCAGATTTTATTTAAACTATATTCAAATAGTTTGTGTTATAGCTATCTTAAATGTCTGGGGGGACAAAATCTAAAAATAGTGATTTATCAATGCAAATAGTGACTTTTAGTGACGTTTTGGCAATTGTTTGTATAAATAGTGATTTTTAGTGACTTGACCATAAATAGTGCATGAGTTTTAGTTAAAATAGTGACCCAGTATGAGCCCTGTAGTTATATGAGGAGACCCAATTCAAACCGAGTATCTTTTTAACTATTTCCACAGATGACATTTATGCCATTATAGAGTACAACTCCGAAATAGCTTTAAAAGGATGTGTCGCATGTCATGCAAGCTTGATATCTGTACGAGGAATATTGATTTCTGTCCAAGCGTTGCAACAGACGGAAGAACAGACGGACGGACAAACAATGTCTTGGAATTCGTTTATGATGGCTGTAGGGTTGCAAGTAGATAATGTACAATCATCTGCCACAATGTATATTTTAAAAAGAACGCTGCGTCAACTATATCGTTGGTACAAAATAAAAAAATAAGGGGCCTAAAATTGAACCCTGGGGAACACCATGACTAATGTTCAGAATGATAGATTGTATCTTTTCACAGCAACACATTGTTGGACAAAGTTGAAGTGAAAAAAATAGCTTAGATAATACGAATAAATAATCAACAAAGTCAACGACCTATGTAATTAAAATCTAAGTTATCGTAGAGAAACTGCAGGTGGTTTCTTATAGCTTGAAATGTACTTTTATTAGATTTAAAAATAACCGTTTCCATTCAAGTAACGGAATATTTTTTGTGAACTGTTTTTTCAAAGATGTTAGAAAAGAAGGAAGAACAGATAAATCGATGATTTCCATCATGAGTTTTTCGCCGTTTCTGTAAATGATTGCCATGTTACCTAGAACTAAAGAGCTAAAGAGATTGGAAAGTTTAATCATATTAGCTAGGAACTTGATGACAAATAAAACAAAGATTGGAGAATATATATATATATATATATATATTAGGTATTTTCTTTATGACCCTGATGTATCAACTAGTGAAAATGTCTTTTTCTGAGACATGATACATGAGGTAATGTCTAGAGCAGAAAATATTGAATAAAAATGCTATTTGAAAGATAGTCAAGCTGATTGCTTCCAGAGACATTAATACTATCAGTAATATTCTTCCCTACCTTCACAGAGTATTGATTGAATAACTCTGCATCACCTTCATATTCTCAATATTCGTAACTGACAATTATGCGTTGATTTTTTTTTCATAAAATTTATTTTCGTATAAGTCGGTTTAGAAGATCGAGTCCAGCATGTGACATGGGTGCTGAATCGAGTGTAAGTAACTGGTCGATTGAGTCCAGCCTGTGACATGGGTGCAGCATCAAGTGTAAGTAACTGGTCGATTGAGTCCAGCATGTGACATGGGTGCAGCATCGAGTGTAAGTAACTGGTCGATTGAGTCCTGCATGTGACATGGGTGCTGAATCGAGTGTAAGTAACTGGTCGATTGAGTCCTGCATGTGACATGGGTGCTGAATCGAGTGTAGGTAACTGGTCGATTGAGTCCAGCATGTGACATGGGTGCTGAATCGAGTGTAGGTAACTGGTCAATTGAGTCCAGCATGTGACATGGGTGCTGAATCCAGTGTAGGTAACTGGTCGAGTCTTCTTTCTCAATTGTACAAAGAAAAATAATGATTGCTCATTTTCATTGGTAATCCAGGGCTTAGCGGTATTTTTCGATGGAACTGTTTTCGACTTTAGGGACATCAAGACGTATAGTATTCATCTACTGTAAAAGTTATCTAATTGAGCAATATTACAGTCATTGGCGCTTATGATTACAGTGATATTATATTGATTCAATTTGGAACACATTTCCCATTGTAACATCATTCGTTATTCTGAGAGTAAATTTGTTCGCTTCGATCAACTGTTTCAATAATTTTAATGTTATTTGAAGTCACAAAGATAGGCAGGTGATCTGATATATGAGAGGCCGTAGCTGCTACAACTCTGAGCAATTTTTGTTGTTTATGTTATTGCTGGGGAATTTGAGTATATTGGAGTGTAAAGCATTATTGCCATTATTTTAATTCATATCATCTATATTGATATCCCATACATAATAAAATGATCCGCCTTAATGTATCAACATGATATGAATAATTCATCTAATTTGTTAACGAATAGATTAGGGTTAGTGGATGGAGGCTTGTAAGGATGGAGGCTTTTCAATTTAATTTTACCAGTAAAAAGTGCTGCAATGGAATGCTATCTTTTGTGTCCTTTGGCAACCGCTTTCGAATTCAAAATTTTATGAATGCAAAATTGAATGAAATGTGATTAATTTGTTAATGTAAACTTATTATTGCAGGGTAACAAAGAAAGGTTAGTCCAGCTATTTATATTACATGATTCTAATATTGAAAAACATCATTACGTTTGATCACATTCAGATGGTTGGCATCAGGAACAATTGGGTCTAGTAAACTATTGTCCAAGCTCGTCCAAGGAAGAGTTAAAAGAAACTAGAAAGCTATCGGACTCCTTTGCACTCCGAGAATAACTAGGCACAATGTCTGGCGCATGTGGTTCATCATATTAATGACTATACAAATGAAAGACATCAAATAACTGCATAGACGTGTTCAGCTGATGAAATATAATTTTGTCGATGGTTTGTTTGAATAGTTTCGAAATTTTGTTAAAATTTGAAAAAAATCAGTTAAACAATGCAAACACGAAAAAGACGAGCAATTTTCTTGCCGTACTATCCCACGTTACTTCGATTCCCTACCAATGCTAACCAGAAACAATTTTATAATTATTTTTTTTGTTTACGTTGCTCAAAGGCTTTGTCTGATCATTGAGTTGTTATTCGTACAAAAGTTGAAATTTATTTAAACTCGTTAGTTCAAAAAAACTAAACATTCGCTTGAATAATAGCAGAGTGAATCTAGCAAGGACTTTCAGCAACGCGAATATGAGAAAAAAAAATCAGTAACGCGGGATGTACGGCAAAGCAAGTTGCACGAATTTGTTGTCGTTTTTGCATAATTAATTGGAATATTCTCGAGTCTCGACTAAAGATAAACCTTCCCAGGCTTCGTCCATTCCGTTTAGTAAGGCCTAGAGGCAAAATGAGCATATTCTGGTCACGCTGACACTAAGCTTGATAAAACGTTATCAGAAAATGCATTTATCAACGATATCGTGTAGTGAGAATCACACTTTAAATGCATTGAGACTCAAGGCAACTAGCAAGTGACGTCAGAGCTCCGGCCCCCAGCACCCCACCATGCGCTTCTCCACCCTCTGCAGCAATACCCTGAAGCCACACAAAGCTAAGCAATAGGTCGGCCTGCGATAACACATCCCCTACTAGGAGCTCAGTCTATCTCACTAGGCCGGATGCCAGTGGCAAAGTACCCAAAGTAAGCGGAGATCTCACGCGATACCGCTTTCAACGTCACTGGAATGTCTAATTAAGTAAGATAGGTGCGAACATCATCTCCGCTACACTTCACCTCGCTAATGAAACTCTTACCTTAAACCATCGAGTCGGGTCAGTAGGAACTGGTTCTCAACATCTCGCCTTTGTTCCCTGAACCGTCTATTCGATCACCATCTCAGATCATATTCTTTGGTGCGTGGTTTGACAAGTCACGAAGAAGAACAATTTAAAAAGGTAGGAAACACTTTTTTTCACTAATACTTATGCGTGAGGGAATATTATTTTTATTTTGCGGCCACCCCGCGAGCACCTCACCCATTGGGGAGGTGCTCGCGCGGGGTGGAGGGGGAGTGAGAACGGCAGTGAACAGGTCCAGCCATTGGGGAGGTGCACGCGGGGTGGAGGGGGAGTGAGGACGGCAGTGAACAGGTCCACCTATTAGGGAAGTGCTCGCAAGTATAGGAAGAGCGAGGACGGCATTAAACAGGTCCACCTATTAGGGAGGTGCTCGCGGGTATATGAAGAGCGAGGACGGCATTAAACAGGTCCACCTATTAGGGAGGTGCTCGCGGGTATAGGAAGAGCGAGGACGGCATTAAACAGGTTCACTCATTTCGGTGGTGCGTGAGCGGTGAAGGAATAATTAGGATGGTAGTGAACAGGTCCACCTATTGGGGATGTGCTTGCGGGGTGGAGGGGGAGTAAGGACGACATTGTACAGAGCCACCCATTGGGAAGATGGTCGCGGGGTGGAGGAAAAGTGAGGAGGGCAGTAAAAAGGTAAACCCATTGGGGATGTGCTCGAGGGGTGGAGGAAGAGTGAGGACGGCAATGAACAGGTTCACCAATTAGGTAGGTGCTCGCGAGGTAGAAGGAGAGTAAGGTGCAGGGAGCAGTTCCACCCATTGGGTAGGTTCATGAGAGGTGTAGTGTGAATGAGGACGGGAGTGAACAGGTTCACCCATTTGGGAGGTACTCGCAGGGTGGAGGGAGAGTAAGGACGGCAGTGAACAGCCTCAACAAATGGGGAGGTGCTCGAGGGATGGAGGGAAAGTGAAGACTGCAGTGATTAAGTCCACCCATTGGGGAGGTGCTCGCACCTTCCAAACACTTCCCCTGTTTGGAAGGTGCTTTCAAGGGATAGGGGGAGTGAAGACGGCAATGAACAGGTCCACCCATTGAGGAGGTGCTCGAGGGGTGGAGGGAGAGCGAGGAGGGCAGTGAACAGGTCCATCCATTAGGGAGGTGCTCGCGGGGTGGAGAGGGAGTGAGGACGGCCGTGAACAGGTCCAGCCAATGGGGAGGAGCTCGCGGGGTGAAGGAAGAGCGATGACGGCAGTGAACAGGTCCACCCTCTAGGGAGGTGTTGGTGAGATGGAGGGAGAGTGATGATGGCAGTGAACAGGTTCACCCTTTGTGGAAGTGCTTGCGGGATGGAGGGAGAGTGGAGACGGCAGTGAACAGGTCCGCCTATTGGGGAGGTGCCCGCGGTGTGAGGGGAGAGTGAGGACGGATATAAACATGTCCATCTATTGGGGAGGTGCTCGCAAGTTACACGGAGAGTGATGACGGCAATGAACAAGTCCACCCACTGGGGAGATGCTTGCGGGTTGGAGGGGGAGAGTGGGGAGTGAGGACAACAGTGAACAGGGCCGCACATTGTTCGCAGGGAGAAGGTGGGGAAAGTGAATACGGCAATTAAAAATTCCGTCCATCAGAGGTGTGCTTACGGAGTAGGGGGCGAGTGAGGACGGCAATGAACAGGTCCGTCCAACAGAGAGTTGCTCGCAGGGTGTGGGGAGAGTGAGGATGACAGTGAACAGGTCCACCCATTAGGGACGTGCTCACGGGGTGAGGGAGAGTGAGGACGGCAGTGAACTGGTCCACCCATAGAAGAGGTGCTCACAAAGTGAAGGGAGAGTGAGGACGGCAATGAACAGGTCCACCCTTTAGGGGGGTGCTCGCGGGGTGGGGGAAGAGTGAGGACGGCAGTGAACAGTCGCAACGAGATCCAAGCATTGGTAGCATGGCAACCTTGCAAAGACGCAATTGATGCATGTAAACCCCATGGCAAGATGTTATAACACTCCGTTTTTACGCTCATAATATGTAGCCAAAGTGTGAGTTTCTCACGATGCGAGCGGCTGGATTAGGGCTAGCCTCCCCGATTTTTGCTTCCTTCAGCAAACAGATGTGTGCCCTCGGATTTGGTTACTCGTCGAAGACCCGGGGTACAATGGGAGGTCATATGTGCCTGTCAGGGCTAGCCTCCCTCGATTTTTACTTCCTCCAGCAAACAGATGTGTGCCCTCGGTTTGGTTAAGCGTCGAAGACCCGTCGTGGAATGGGAGGGAAGTCATTTGTGCCTGTCTGTTGAAATGAGATCAGCTGTTCTGGGGTAGCAGCAGCTAGCTATGTATTTATTCTCTATTGCCCTCATAGCCCTGTATGTATTACCAAAATGAAGGAGGAGTCAGATACGGCTTCGGTAAGCCAATAAGAGGTATGGAACCGGGGAGAAACGCCCCTCAGAGGTTGACGAACGGTGGGGCTACTCCCTGGTTAGACAATTCCATTTAACACGTTTACTGTAGCGGCTATCGCTTCGTGGCAGCAAGTCGGAGAATCAGGGGCACCTCTCGATAGACCGACAGTGTAGAGTTTGGCACTGTAGGGTAAACTTCTTATTCACAACGCACCGTCTCTTTTTGTCTATTTTAATCGCTTACAATTATTAGCCTTCGCGTTCATTTGTAAACTTATTCAGATATCATAACAGCTACACAATATCAATCATACACCTTGACTTGTAGCTACTCTTATTATAGTATCACAATCCTTATTCACGCTTTGAGAAGTACCCTGTTCACTAGTTATTGTTACATTGTTCAAAATAATATCATAAAAATATCTTGTCTTCATTACAACCTTGCTCCACCTTTAACGTATTTTTAACAACGTTTATTGAAAGTTCGCAAAAAGCAAAGGTCTATAGCAATCATAGCAATAAGGTGAACAACTAAATAAGGCCTACAACGTCACAAGGCACACAAACGCAAAAGACATGCAAAGCCACAAAGCCTGAAAGTCACGAGAAATGCAAAGTCATAAGGCAAGTGAAGCCACGAGGCATGCAGGACCACACCACATCCGGCCATCTCGAACCTACAAGGCTCAGTTGGGGATCCCCAGTAAGGGGAATTAGCAATTGTTTGACCTGTCAAGATAGCTCAGAGCAAGCGCAGATTACTGGTCATTTACGCAGAAATCATTGCATGGAGTGTCACGATGATAAGAGCGGCAGCTTGGTGAGCCAAGGGATGTTGCGCTGTCACCCGCGGATCCCTAACCGGTTGCTTATGATTGCTCCAACTATAATAAAAATGCCGGTAAAACCTGTGCTGCTACAGCCTTAGGGCCCGCCAGCAAAGTACAACTTTTTCCATCGGCAGGGAGTTCAGATGGCCTTTTTTTATCCTATTGGTGGATTGCGGTTGAAGGCTCCATATAACCAAACACAAAGTTACAACGCTGGATAGACATTCGGCCAATTGTAAGCCCTTTGAGGCCCGATTCTTTACCTTGACTCATTCCCAAATACTTTGTCCGACATTCAAGAGATGAATTAGGACAGGAGAACAGGAAAAGTATCTAGAAGCAGCCTGAAGTCCAACACTCGTTGCAAGCCAGTAATAAACCGGTCCTATTTCAGTTAGCATATAACCGCAAGCTGGAAGAAATGATTACAGGAGTTTTCCCAACTGGCATGTGCAGACGACGGCGTCTAAAGACGAGCACAAATACATACCGCTATGAAAATAATGACTGAACGAAGAATAACAGCGCAGGAATAATAAGCAACATTAAGGAGTACATGATTGCCACGCAATCAGGTTAAAGCTACACGATTGAGTTGAGCTACACGTTAAAAAACAGGCTAATACGCGAAACACACTGGAGCACATTGAACGGTATGAACTACACGGGAGCAAGAAATGCTGCATGGCAGAAGAACGCCACATGTAAACACTCCTAGACAAGCATTGGTCTAAGTTTGATCGAAGCACAAATCCTCGAGCAATTCATCGTCAGTCGTCACGGGCCACATACAACGGGTATGTGCAGGCAAAGAAATATTCGGTGGGCTACAGTTAAATCTGGAGTGACACAGGGATTGCGCCTCTCCTCTTCATAACCTACATAAATAACCTCGACTCCGGCATCATAAGCAAGATATCTAGTTCTGGTCCCCAACCTCAGAGGGGATATCAATTAAGCGGAACGGATTCAACATCGAGCAACAGAAATGAAAGACGGTGACTAAGGAGTCGGCTCATTGAAACCTATAAATATCTGAATGGTATTAATAATACCAGCCTTGAAGGGCTCTCTGGTAGTGATTATAATCAAAGGAAAAGGAACAACGTACAAAAACGCCAGTTGAAACCCTTCAGAACATCAATTACCGAAAACTTCTTTCCAATCAAGATTCCAACAATCTGGAGCCGTTTATTACATAATGTGGTAAACTATAACACTGTCGACATCTTCATAAACGGTCTTGACCGCAAAGGAAGACCAATCCACCGTCGTACTGAATCAGAAAAATGGAAACAGCTTCGCAGAAGGAGGCAACTTCTATTGCAACCTTTCAGAGGTTGTCCACTTTGAAACGAGGCAGCTCATCTAGGCCGGGCAGCTCATTTAGGCCGGGCAGCTCATCTAGGCTGGGCAGCTCATCTAGGCCGGGCAGTTCATCTAGGCCGGGCAGCTCATCTAGGCCGGGCAGCTCATCTAGGCCGGGCAGCTCATCTAGGCCGGGCAGCTCATCTAGGCCGGGCAGCTCATCTAGGCCGGGCAGCTCATCTAGGCCGGGCTACTACTAGGGTAATATCTAATTGAAATACTACTAGAATGGACTCTATGGTCCGTGTCAGGCCTACTTACTAAACTACACAAGAAGATATCGACTTATAATATTAGCAAACGGTGCACGATATTTGGATGTGATTGTAACTCGTTTCCGGGACATGAGTCATATGTAGGCACTACGTTCCAACACATAGCAGCTGATGGAACTCTTATATAAACAGTACATTTTCACATAGTACCTACGTGGACAAAACTCTTGTGTGGAAACTATAATAAGGTTTCAGTTGAACAACTTGTCATACTCTCGTAAAGTAATTGTTGAACTTCTCATTGGACACTTAATACATTAAAAGATTGCACCCATCTTTAGACTCCGTACCTCATCCGCACTAACGCAGCTATT
The DNA here is from genome assembly GCA_016164225.1 of Gammarus roeselii. Classification (NCBI taxonomy): domain Eukaryota; kingdom Metazoa; phylum Arthropoda; class Malacostraca; order Amphipoda; family Gammaridae; genus Gammarus; species Gammarus roeselii. Next base: position 16,015 of record SDVV010001217.1, on the reverse strand, counting down.
CACCCGCACTAACGCAGCTTTTCACCCGCACTAACGCAGCTATTCACCCGCACTAATGCAGCTATTCACCCGCAATAACGCAGCTTTCCACCCGCACTAACGCAGCTATTCCCCTGCACTAACACATCTATTCACCCGCCCTAACGCAGCTATTCACCCGTACTAACGCAGCTACTCACCCGCACTAACGCAGCTATTCACCCGTACTAACGCAGCTATTCACCCGCACTAACGCAGCTATTCACCACACTAACGCAGCTATTCACCCGCACTAACGCAGCTATTTACCCGTACTAACGCAGCTATTCACCCGCACTAACGCAGCTACTCACCACACTAACGCAGCTATTCACCCGCACTAACGCAGCTATTCACCCGCACTAACGCAGCTATTCAACCGCACTAACGCACCTATTCACCCGCACCAACGCAGTTATTCACCCGCACTAACGCAGCTATTCACCCGCACTAACGCAGCTATTCACCCGCACTAACGCAGCTATTCACCCGCACTAACGCAGCTATTCACCCGCACCAACGCAGTTATTCACCCGCACTAACGCAGCCATGGATCAACCAGTTGCAGTTGGAAAACAAAAGTTCAACAATTTCAGTAATATTTTTTATTATTTTCATACGATAGCAAATTACAGGGTCTGTCGCAACCCGTCTTCAGAAACGACAGCAAAACCATTCAGTTTTGAGAATGACCATTTTGAATTTTGAACAGTATCCTTACTGGCGGATCGCCTATCCAGCGGTGGACAGAAAATATCAGCACTGGACGAGCGTCGCTTGCGGATTATTAAAAAAAATATGTGATGCGGGAAATTACGACTATGATATACAACCATATAAATTTTCCCACATAGTTAGATGAGTGAACCTGGAAAGACTTCTCAACATGTTATTCGAGCTAACACATCACTATCAGAGTACAAAGATAATTTGTTTCGTGCTAAAACCGCCAAACTGATCAAAGACGGTTCTTTCATAGCCAAGTAGCAAACACACCATGCGTCGCAGAGTCTCCTTCCTCTCCCACCACAGCAAAGCTCTCACCGCTGCCCTTTCGAACTGCCGTTGCAAACGAATTCGAGCCCCTTGCACGGGGCCTGCAGCACCAACAAACAGTTTCTGCACAGCTCATTAAGGGGGCACTTGTGACCAGAAATCGTAAATGAGTTGTCTACTTGACGTGATAAGATCGATTGGGCGGCTACCAATCGTGCTTCGATGTGGTAAGTTTAAGGATTGCGTTCCAACATCCACTGATCGACAATCGAGAGGTGAGACTGAATCGTGAACGCGTCATCCGAAACGGCGGCCAACACGAGGGCATTTCAAGTCATCCTTTTATTATAATTCAATTCCTGTCACTTTGATTGATTGCAATAAATGAACGTAGTTTTTTAGTCCTCTTTATTAGGTCTTTTATGTCGCAATGGTTGGTACAGTCATCGACTTAACCCTTTTATATGTCAAGATACTTATGACGGAAGATGTGAATCCCTCGCCTAGAGAACTTTTGCACTACTGACCAGAAGGTAGCATCAATGCCATCGGATTTGGTTTCATTGATGCCCTAAAATGAGTTCATGAAATGTCAAGGAGACGCGATATTCATGATACGATTATTATTTTTTCAATTGAACACATAGAAAAGTAGACATCATCCGCCCCAGCAAAACGATCATGCCTCCCAGTATCATCTCATTGATACAGATACATGGTTGAATCCCCCAAAAAGGCAGGGGACTGAAGGCAAAAAACACCTCACACTCCTCTCATGCACTCACACGCAACACAAACTTATCTTTTAGCGCTAAAGGGTTCGGTCAGGACCCCGCTTCACACATTGGGTCAGGAATGAGGTCCGAGTTCAGTATCAGCAGCAGGGTCCGACAGCGTTTGCTGCTTTAACTTTGCTGCGTCATAGTTGCCGGGCCCTCCCCCACCCACATCCAACCCGTTCCTGAACGAGACGCCAAGAGCGGGAACGCACATCAGTTCCGCTTCAAACCCAATTGATTCACAAGCATTCTTTCCTCACGCCCATCCATTGTACTTCTCAGCCCCGCAGTAAACCATTGTTGGGACAACTACCCTCTCAAACAACCCTCGTTGCTCCTACACCCAACCTCCTACATTTCATTACACTCTTTAATGCACTCAACACTTTACACCCTTTATTGACTCGCGATTTCACCTCAGATTCCACTAGCTCAGTCGCCTCCCCATGAGAGCCCAGGGACTAAGAGTGCTGGACTTCCTCCACTAACTCTTCATTTAGGCGGACACTAACTCCGCTCGCATCGACATACCCGAAAGCTCATTACTGTGCTCTTATATACATTAACTGGCAGCTTCCTCTCCTCACACTTTAAACCATAGTTCGACACCAGCCTAAAAAACTTCTCTTCCAAATCGGTCATCAGTGCCGTATCAACCGCAAAGAGTATCTGACTCAACTGCTAATGCTGGAAATTTGCCCCTAACTCTGAACTTCGACCCGTTACACTCGCATTCACGTCCCTGACCACTCAACAAAGGCAATAAAATACTAGGTATGATATCTCGCACTAGCTCGTACAATAGCAGATACAGTTTTATCAAGTTGTACAATGCATTGATTAGACCGTATCTCGAGTGTTCTGTCCAATTCTGATCCCCGTAGCTTCGTAGAAAATACGTTATTATATTAGAGAAGGCTCAACGTAGACCTGCCAAACTTATCCCTTCGCTAGGAAGAAATCGTACGAAGAGGCTACGCGAACTCAACCTTTATTTGTTTAGAGAAGCGTCGAGTCAGAGGTGGCAAGATCGAAGTGTGGAAGATTGTGGAGGGTAAGGAAAACGTCAACCGAGTGAGCCTTTTCAAACATGATTCGAACGCAGTGAACAGGGATAATGTGTACGAATCGTATGTAAGCGTTTCTCACTCGACATTACGCGCAATTTCTTCAAGTATAGAGTTGTCGAGGACCAGTATATTCGTTACATATAGATGGTGTCCGGTATTGACACCGGTACGGTGAAAAAGGACTCTTCATCGGCACTAGCACGGTAGAAGAGATGCACGGAATGTTACCAACTCGTTGCAAACCGGTGTTGCGGGAATGACACCAGTCAGCATTGGTTTAACGAGGTATGAAATTGAGACAATCTCAAATCAACATCGTGGACGGTGGCTTTTTTTATAGGGGCTAATTTGAGCTGTTTAGATTTTTATCGTCAGATGCTATTTTCAACTACAACCTTTCCCTTTCTTGATCTTTTATGACAAAAATTACACAGACACATGATTCTCTCTTTGACGTTCGTCTTCAGAACTTGTCTCCTTACTGTCAAACTGCAACCCTGAATAGGCCAAAAGGACTTTTGATGTCCTTTCACACTTGTAAACGCGTGTGAGCACCACATCCATTTAAAAATAGAATAGCCATGAGGACATAACGCCACATTCTCTCACTCCCACTTTTATTGGAAGCCAAACACTCAGCTCGCACCCGACACATGCTCTGCTGCCATCATAGAAACTCAGCAACGCTTTCAACATATTTCCATCCACCCCATACAAACGAAGAACTCTCCACAGCGCTTCCTTGCCAACCCTGCCATAGGCCTTTCCAGATCCATGTTGGCACGGGACACATCCTTTCCATTAGCCAGTATCTCCTCAGACTTGTCTCACTGCAATAATCTAATCGACGATCCCTTTACACTCCTGAAGTCGAAATGTTCTTCGCCGATTGCACCATTCGTAGTGTCACTAATCCTCTTGCTTAGATTTGTTAGGACTCTCCCGTACAGGCAACAAACTGATGCCTCCCGAGTTGCTTGAGTTGCTGTACCACGCCCGACATAAAACACAGATTCAGTAGCCTCACCAGCTATTCGACTACCGTTACTCCACCGCTCGTTAGGCACTTAGTCACAACACTGTCGAAACAAGGGGCTTTCAATGTCTTCATTACCCCTGCCGCCTAATGCACCTCTTCCTTAGTATATTCGGCAATGGCACCCGCTTACCAAACTGACATCCGTGCACCACCACATACAACAAGAGTTTCAGTCTCTCTGACATCCTCAACACTCAACCTTTGCTCAAAATATTCAGCCCACATGTTCCGTACAACACCACCACTCTCCAACAACAACCTGCTGTTTACATCTTTCACCACTTGTTCCTACCAGGTCTTACCCTTCCCCTCATTCCCGTTCCCGTTTCACCTATTTTGTCTTCTCTCTCTGATTGTCCTACGCATCAAACCACCCTCATAAGTTCTTATTTTATTTACCAGCGGTCGTTCAACCTCATCGTGCCACCACTCGCAGCCCTTCATCATAAACCCGCCAACACGGCTCACACCACACCCCTTTTTCGTACATCTCACCAACGCATCTCTAAATGTCTCCCATTTTTCCGCAACATTACACAAGCTTTGCGTTCTCAAGCTGTCATAGTCCTCATTCATCGCCGGCTGGAACTCCTTAGCCCTGCTTGCCACATTCAGTGGTTTCACCATCAGTACCTCTCGTCCTCTTCCCATACTTCCCACTTCTGTTCCTCTCTTAATCTTCTTTACACCAGTAAATGGTCCGACATTCCTCCATCCTTTCAACAGCCTCCCCACCAGATTCAACAGCCTCCTCACCACTCTTCCCGAAATCAACACAAAATTCACAGCGCTCTCTCCATCAGTGCACCATAGACCATCTGTCTCCCTGTGTTTGCTTGTGGATCTGGCTTCTTGAACAACCTGTTTCCCACCACCAGCTCCCGCTTCATGCACAAAACTATCTACCGGATACGCCGCAACTACCTACCACATTTTTTTCACCACTACATCTCCTACTTTTTCATTTAGGTTTCCCAGTGTCACCACATTGACTTGACCTCCAAAACTCAAAATACACTCACTCAGGTTAATACAAAACTACTTCCTCTCCTCTTCTTTCATGTCGTTACCTGTTACGTATGCACTCACAAATGCCCATATTTCTATACCTCAATTACGTCTCAACCGCATCAATCTAGATGGTAACTTCACTATTCAACCGATTACTGAAAAAACCCTCACCTATCGAGTCACATTTTTCACAACGCCCGACTTCCTTCGACTTATCACGCCATTCTCATATCCGCCTCTACCTTTCAACTTCAAACTTTTTCCTCATAAGCATCTCATTTATCTCTCTGCTCTTTGCATCATTTCTACTCCAACCGCGCACACTCAGCGACCCTTGCAATGAGGTACGGCGTGAGCGTGAGCCTCGCTTCCCCCCTCTCGTCCATCAGACCGTCTTAAACAATAGGGATCCCTATTGTTTACCCCCGGCAACAACATCGTCTTACTCGTAAAAACTGCTGGATTTGTAGCCTGCAGTTGGTCAGAATAATTAGAATTGAAGTTTAAACTGTTCGCACTAAGATACTGTCGCAACGGAAAATTTGATGACGATACCACAAATAATTTTGCAATACCAGTCGGTGGTATGGTGCTATAATCCTTTGTTCTCAAGCATAATGAAACGTTTGCGTCAGAACGTTGTGTTGTCGGAAGATCTTTGCAGAGAGCGGGACTGCCATTGGTGCTGGAACCTTTGGGTTTGGATAGAAGTGATGGCAAGAGGCCAGATGGCATTACCGTTTTCCCCTTCAAAAATGGAAAGTGTTTATGTTGGGACAGTACTTGTGTGGATATTTATGCGGAAACCCATTTAATAGGTTCTGCAATTGTAGTTGGTTTCGCAGTTCAAATTTGAGCCAATAGCCTTGGAGACGACAAGGGTGTATGGCAAGTCAACTGCGCGAATTGTGAAGGAGATCGGACGCAGATTGGTGGAGGCAACAGGAGATTCACGAGAATATCTGTGGTTCCAGCAGCGGTTGGTTTTGGCCGTACAGAGAGGCAACGCATTCAGCATCCAATCAGCAGGTCTGGGGGCAGAGACGAGGTTTTAGTGGGCCGGAGGGCACCCCATCTGGGTGATCCCATCCAGCCCTACACTTCGCTCCATAATGGAGTGTCCTTTTCCCGAAGGTTATTCATGTCAATTTAAATGATTTTTATCCAACAAATTCCATCTTAAACATTGCATCGAATTTGCAATGTCATTCAAATAATTAGCCTTGAAAAAGAACTGTTCAACTTGAAGAACTGTACCCTTAAAAATATCAGAGAAGACCATCAATACGACGGGAAACATTTACGATCAGAAGTTAACAGCTTGACACTCAAATTCAATAATTGCGTTCAGGGCCGAAGCACTAAGCGTTTTGCCGTGAAAGTTGATAGAGCCGAATCGCCCAGTGGACGACCCAACATTCTAGGTTCTGAAATGGTCAATACATCCTTCCATCTCACTGAGATCGGAGCACGTCAACATTCCTCCCATTACAGATGTGAAGCAGTAATTATTTGTAGGGTTTTCAAATCTGCTGACAACCCCTTATACAACTTGTCTCATTAAAATTTTGAAGAAGAAAAAATACCCATCAAGTATACTAATCCACAAGATCTTCTGAACGGTGTAATTTATGTGATGATAGCTACAAAAATGAAGGAGTAAGAATGAACTGAAAAAGCAATGAGGAAATAATCTAAGCAAATCGTAAATGTAAATATTAAATTACTCATCATTTTACTGTAATACTACATATGAGTAATACTACACATGAGTAACACTACACATGTAATACTACACATGAGTAATACTACACATGTATTACTACACATGAGTAATACTACACATTTAATACTACACATGAGTAATACTACACATTTAATACTACACATGAGTATTACTACAAATGTAATACTACACATGAGTAATACTACACATGTAATACTACACATGAGTAATACTACACATGTAATACAATACATGAGTAATACTACACATGCAATACTACACATAAGTAATACTACACATGTAATACTACACATCAGTAATACTACACATGCAGTACTACAAATGAGTAATGCTACACATTTAATACTACCCGTGAGTTATAAAATAATATTTTGCTTGACACGACAACACGAAAACTGTAGAATGAGAGATCATTTTTATGGCAGTTGAATTTTTAAAGAATCGCCTAACAAACGTTGCATTTGATTGTGTTGTAATTCCCCCGAGCTTTCAAATGTTGTATTGCTTGTCATGATCGTTTCATAACTTCAGAAGTCCTAGCGACTTTGGTGAAAGCTCTATAACAAACAGACATACATTTTTTTACATCAGCGTCCCAAACCCTTCGAATGTTTAATAACACTCATTGTTTCGCTGAACAATCAACAACATTGTCTAAAACATTATTTCTTCCCGTCAACACTGGCAGATAATAAATACAGCATGGCAACCAATAAAGCCGCAAGTTGAAATGACGTCATTTTGTTTAATAGTCACATCACGAATGGGGCGTCTCCTTGACATCTTCTGGATTCAAACAACTAAAGGTGTTTTGACTTGTTTTAGTGCATCAACAAATCCGGTGGCGACGACCAGCACGACCGACATTGATGCCACCTTGCAGTAAACGATCAAGAAATACCTGCTTTGTGAATTCTGAAATGAAAATGTACCCATTTTTAAATTTCTACATTTCAAAAGGAAGCATTTCCTATTCATTACATCACAATGCAAGGATATTATTCTGCTCCAAACAATACAATAAACAGGCTTCATAATATAGGGAGGTAAATTTAGGATTTGTATTGTATTTTTATATTCTATATCTTGTGATAATTAATTCGTTGTTAAAGGATAACGCGCAATTTTTGCCTTACATCTTAGTGTTACATTTTCTTCCAAGCACACCTGATCCAAGCACACCTGATCTTCCAAGCACACAATGGGAACCGTTTGTTTACCTGATCTGTGCTTGATCTGAGCGCTCCATTGACCCGGCAATAGCATCCACGAGTCACGGAAACACGTCTCGATCCAGACAGCTTCTCCAAAGGTCCAACTAGACTTTACTCTGGTCAAGAAGGCCATCGCGGCCTTCCTGACAGGCACCCAAAAGCGGGCAATGACCCTTGTTCCTACAACGAACCATAGCCGCTGAATGATTCCTATAATACCGAACTAATTTTCTACTGCCTACAATATAGAGTGTGAGATTATTGGACTAGTCGGTATCTTTTTTTTGCGGTTGCCTAACATTCCCTGCGCAAGACTCCGAACAAAATTTTGATCGTAGTTTATGAGCAATTTTGCTGCCTAAAATACCGCCTTGAAGAAGCATTTATTTATAGTGTATTGTTTAGCCGCGAACGAGCTATTAACCGGGAGAGCTCTCAGCCTGCTGAATATTTGGACGCCATTTGCAGCGCAATGATCCAATATTACGGACAGTTAGCTAATAATTAAGAGATTTGACTTCTAAGGAATTATGTGAAAGTTCCCCGCCACTGCAGTTCGAAGGTGCATTTTTACCAAGCAATTTTGTACTGCAATCATGTACTGGTATCTGCTCTAGCTGAGCTTGGTGAAATTTCTTGCAATTTATTATGTTTGAAAACAGTCCAGGAATGTACCGACACCCAAAACTTTGACCGATACCGATACTCCATTCCAAGCCGGTATCGATACCGATTCTCCGAAGTAAGTTGCTATTAAAAATATATTTATTTGCAATTAATTTCAGCTCACAAAATTATCGACCATTGGAAAAGATCTATAATGTATGCCTACATTTATATATTCGATTTCTATCGCAAACATATCACACCAATTTATTGGTCACTTTTTTCATATACTTATTGTAAAAGATAGGGAGTGAATTTGATCGAACCTTTTTAATAAATGAAGTCTGGTTTCCTACAAATAATGCTTAGTGAAATTTGTGAGCTTTGTTACTTTCTACACTTGTTTGTTCATACCTAGTTACCATAAGCTTTTCCGCGGTAAAACGAGTGCAAAATATACAATAATGCAAGAGACAATCCGAAATCAATTGTTCCGAGGCCGCCTGTGTGAAGGAAACAACGCTGTAACAATCGGCTTACGACTATCAAACAACATAATTGTAAGTCACAAGTAAAATGATCAAAATCAATAGAAAACCGCACGCAATCAATCATCACCGCGATCATATGCCATTCATGTGAAGGCTGCAAGCAATCAGCATTGATTTTTTTCTTGGTATTCAAAATACATCAATCATCAATAACAAACGAATTCACAGCCGATTCTCGTGTCTAAAAAAAAACATTTAGCGGTACATTTATAGTAGTAAACCCACAATCGGTCTGAATAAAGCAGAAATGTCTCAATTTTTTTGTCACATTGCTGGACAGGCCCCACGCCCACCATACATTTTCTACCGGCTGAAAACTAAATTACTGGGAGAACTCCTCCAGGCTATCACGTCCCCGCGATGGCTGCACAGCAGGAAGCGAGGACGCTTTCATCTCGAATATAATTTATCGTGTTTTCAGTGGCACATGTCATTTAATCTGAGTACCTTAATCTTTTCACCCTGATAGTTTTATCGCTAGTCTACGAAACCTTGTATATGTTATTATGATAAATCTTCTCTGTACTTTCCCACCAACCCTCTAGAATGTTTTCATTAGTTACTCAGTGTGTTACCTTCCGATTATGCTACCCTAATGTTTAGTTTTTCCACAAACCTTTTGAAGAAGCACCCATTGAAAAGGAAACGTTCAAGCTACAAAACGCATGCATCAAAAAGTTGTGCTGACCTGAAGCCGCATCGGAAGCGAAGTAAAAAATTAGCAAATTCAGGACTCGATTTGGAAAAAAACGAAAACGAATATCGGGAAAAACCGACGAGGAGTTCTGCGTATGGATCCGCCCTGTAATTTGGGCATTAAAGGGTTGAGTCCGTCGATTATTGTTGAAGCCTTTGCATTTTGAGTTGAGGCTCTCATCGTAGGCGTGATGAGCAAGTCCCAAAAGCTGCATCAACAAACTGCTACTACAAAAAAATGCCACGAACAAATCTCGTTTTAGTTCAGCTATGAATTGTTGAAATTCATGCATTCTTTGCGAAGACTCGTCCTAATTACGTGTGAAGCGTAACACACGAAGACTCATCATAATTACGCGTGAAGCCTAACACCGAAAAAAAATTAAGTTCAGAGCACGATTTTGGAAAAAAATCTGCAAACAACCGACTGGGAGCTCGGCTTGTGAGGCTGATCTGTTATTTGTGCTATCGAACGTTGAAATCCATGCAGTATTGTCGAAGTCTTAGCATTATGAAAACCCTCTGTCGTATAAACTTTCTGTCGTTTAAACCCTCGGTCGTATAAACCCTCTGCCGAATACATCCTCTGTCGTATAATTACTGTCATATAATTCCTTTGTCGTATAAGCCCGCTGTCGTATAAACCCGCTGTCGTATTAACCCTCTTTCGTATAAACCCTCTGTCGTATGAGGAGAGAAAAAACAACAACGTGGAGATCTTCGCGTGTTGCTCTTTGTTTCATTTGAGCCTTAAAACGTCAAAAATCATGCTTAACAAACGAAGCTTCGGCATTTCAATTGTTTCTAAATTACATTTGAAGAATTCCATTTTTAAATTTTAGAAAGCGTGCTGCAAACGTATTATTCCAGAAGACTTTTTAAATAATGCATTGCAAATCACAAAAAAACTTCATACCTGTTGGAGGAATTCCGATTTTTGTCCGAGCGTTAAAACGGACGAATAGACGCATATACGCCTTTCCGGAATCAGGGTCCAAACCTTTTTCGAATTCAATATTACGCACATCATTCGACTGAAAAATTCACGGTACTGAATGACACCACGTCTGCCCACCTGGGACACTCAATTACCGGTTTGCACGTGAATGGTGTAGACAAAGATTCTGCCCATGAATACAATTCATTGTGTGCATGAATAAAAAAATGGTTCCCTGGTTTCCCGAAAAAAAAAAAATCTTGAGCGATTGTTTGTTCTGCTATTATGCCGTCTTGTATCAGGACGGTAAGTGTTCAACATTATAAAAACTATATCTGTCTTAAGGCTGCGAAACAGGTCGAAGGCTACGATACCCTCGAAAACATCCCTAAATACATCGGCGCTGTCATGTCACCGAAAATATGTCAAAAAACGTTCTTGATATCCTACCCACAACTCCGCCAACAGTACCCGACGAAATGACCAAACGGCCTCCGCCCGGGCCAATACTAGATACACAACAAATACAAGAGCCCATAAAAACCATCACTGCAGGTCCTAGCCAAAAAGTTCCTGTCATCAATCCAATCTGAGTTAGAGGTAGTAGTCGCTGCTCCGCTCGTACAATCCGTGTAAACAAAAACGAAAGTCTTGGCTCCGACATAACGTCTCAAAGTAGAAGCAGTACAAGTCAAGAAAATCAAGTTAATGCGACTAACGGTACTCTCAAATGTTTCTATGCGATCGCTAGAAGCCCCCGAGACAAAATCGAAGAATTAGGTATCCCTGCAATTTATGAAAATTTCGACAGAGCACCCACAAATCACGTAATCATTTATGAAATTAAGCATCAGACATTATTTAGGCGAATATACTCTCCCCGGCTGCTCATTATTTCACAAAGATAGACAAGGCCGTGAGGGCGGAGGAGTGTTTTTCCTCGTAAAAAAACACTCTGCAAATATTAGAAGTCACTATTCCAAACAACAGACACGACATTGTAGATATTCAAGAACTCGGTATACATACAAAATGTCAAGTCACCCTCGTCTATCGTCCCCAAAAAACAAAGTTGCAGATGATATCGATCTTTACGACTCCCGTGATGTCGTCACAACACAACACAGTATTGTGCTTGGAGACGTCAATATCCCTGACATTGATTGGAAAACAGACGTACGCAATGCCACCGGCCAACGTCATGGTCCAAAAGGTGAAGACGCCAACAAGCGTCAGCAATATCCTTGATCTTCTACTTAGTGCAAGCCACTCTCTCGTCACGAACGTTGAAGGGGGAGAATCACTCAGAACTAACGATCATAACTGTATCCGTTTCACGATAGAGTTCAAGTTGAAAACGTCAATATACTACGAAAAAGTCTCTAACTTTAGATTAGCCAACTTTGTTAGCTTGAGAGTCAATGGCAACAACACATATAACCCTCGGACGTGACGTCAACCAATCGTTAACCAATTTTCTGACTATAAATAAAAAATTGGAACACGAGCATATCCCTCGCAAAAACAGGCGACCAGCAATCAATCAGCCTAAGTACTGGAATGGAGAACTGCAGCAGCTTTAGTCGCAAAAAAAGCAAAGCACTCGACAAAACATAACAACACATGACGACAATGCAAAAAAGGAATATACAGACAGCTAAAGAGCTCTACTGAAGGTCTTAAAACTGAAAAAATATTCTGAAAATGAAAATGCGGCATAATACACAATTAATTCATAACAACTCTTCACTTATATTTCGAGCAAAGAAAGCAAGATCTGTAATATGTCCTCTCGAGAACGATGCGGTGCGCTAGAAACTGACGACACTAACAAGAGTGTCTTACTAAACCAATATTTCTGTTTGGTATTTACGTTAGAGAAACAAGATAAGCCTAATCCCCAGGTTATCATAGCGGGAAGAGAAATGGAAGCGTTTTCAAATTGAACTCTATCGTGAAACGGATACAGTTATGATCGCTAGTTCCGAGTGATTCTCCCACTTCAACGTTCGTGACGAGAGATTGGCTTGCACTATAAACGTTTCACTTGACAAAGTTTTTGAATATACAGAGACGTTGAAAGTTACAGAATCGCCCAATAGCAGACAATCACTCAATAGCAGACGATCAGGGAGTCGAGTAATCACCCAATAGCAGATAATCGGGGCTTTAAACAATCACCCAATAGCAGATGATAGGACCGTTGAACCGTCACCCAATAGCAGATGATTGGGGCTTCGAGCAATCATCCAATAGCAGACGATCCATTTTTGACAGTCAAATTATCCGGTGACGTGTAGCTTGGCGTTAACTAGTGTTTACAAGAGTAAGAGACAACAACAGGCTTATTGGCCCAAACAAGATTGCTTTTTGATAGCAAGAGGATTCGTTCTGAAGTAAAACGCCTAAGACAGTATCGTGTGCCTTTTCTGTTTTTAAAACACAAGAAAGGGAGCGGTTTGGCAATTTATCGTCGATTTATGTAAAATTTATCATGTCATGACATAAACATTTTGAATATATTGCTATTAAGAGCCTCCGCTGGAAGTTTATTCCATTCTTCTAAACTCTATACGTGAAAAAATGGTGAGTGATGTCGGGTGAGAAACGCTACCCAACGATTTGGTATTTATTATTCCTTGTCACTTTGCTTGCATCTAGAGTGAAAAGGCTCCTCGGTCGACGTTTTCCTTACCCTTCATAATCGTCCACACCTCGATCAAATCACCTCGACTCTATGCTACTCTAGCGAATAAAGATTGAGTTCACGTAGTCTGTCTTCGTACGATTTATTGCGCAGCGAAGGGATGAGTTTGACGGTAGCTCTGTGTTGAACCTTCTCTAATTTAAGAACCTCTTTTCTATGAAGTGGAGACCAGAACTGAATGGACTACTCAAGATGCGGTCTAAAAAAGGCATTGTATGTTATAAGATTACAGTCTGTGTTTGTAATAGATAGTGCGGGTATCATACCCAGCATTTTGTTGCCTTTTTTGGCGGCATCGTTACACTGTTTGCTACTTTTAAGGTCGGTACTAATGATGACACCTAAATCTTTCTCTTCGGCGACAGGAATCAGTTTCATTCCGGACATTGACTATTCGTGCTTGAGGTTATAAGGACCACGCATATAACTTTATACTTGTCTACATCAAATTTCATTAACCACTTTTCTGACCAATCAACAATTTTGTTCAAGTCTTATTGGATCTGCTGACACTACTTCAGTTTGTTCTTTTCCTCCTATCTTAGAATCGTTTAAAAACTTGCTAATGTTTGTGCATACGTTGCTATCGAGATCGTTAATGAACATCGTGAAGAGAACTGGACCTAGCACGGATCTTTGAGTCCCTCCGCGCGACACATTATCGTGAGGGGAGGAAGCTCCGATAAGTACAACTCGCTGTCCGTAAGCCAGCATTTTATCCAGTTATTAAGCTCGCCTCGAATATAGATGCTGTGCAATTTACTAACTAGGCGTTTATGGGGGACTTTATTGAAGGCCTTTTGAAAGTCAAGGTAAATGATATCGATTGGAGATTTTGTGTCACGAATTTCAATTGTATTCTTAAAAAAAGAGTAGTTGGTTCGTGAGACATGAACGATTGTGTCTAAAACCATGCGAGAGTTCTTAATCAATTTGTTTGATTATAAAAATTCTGCAATTTTATCATTTGCCAAATTTTCATCAATATGTCAATGACTGAGGTGAGACTAATTGGTCGGTAATTGCCGTGGCACTTTTTGTCTCCACTTTTAAAAATTGGAGTGACGTTGGCTTCTTTTCATTGAGAGGGGCAAAGCCAATTGAGAGATTGTGTGAAAATGTTCGACACTTGTTCATCGATTTCGTTCTTGATCTCTTTCAGTTTTCTGGGATGAACTTGGTCTAGACCTGGAGATTTTGTAACTTTCAACTTCTCTATGTATTTAATAACTTTGTCAAGGGAAACGTTTATTGTGCTGAGAACTTGAATTTTTCTGTCTGCTGATATCCTGGGGATTAGGAATATCTGCTTTCTCTAACGTAAATATCAAACAGAAATATTGGTTGAGTAACCACTAACACCAATTATAGCACGTCTACTCATGTTGATTATTATCGGAACAAATATCCGAATTGATGATGAGCCAAATTGATAACAAATTCGACACATGTAGTTCCAGTTGTCATAGGGTCAAACCCGACTGTCGGAAAGGAATTTTATTCTATTTTGACTTCAGTCGCTGCACGTCGTCTTTTTAACGTATTATTATAGGTAATTATGGTTCATCAATGATCGCCCAGCGCTGCCCTAGGTTAAAGTGTGAATGGTCATAACTCGTCACTGACTGAAACGCTTCAACAATTAACCCCGTGTTAGCGCCGGAGTCCCATATATATTTGAGCTGGAAGGGTGGTACCACAGACAAGTGCAGTGCGTCTGCATGACTAACGGTTAAATATCAATTTCACTCTCCAGCGCAGTAGCCTTGTGAATAGTCTCCGACTACTGTCTCCGGGAACCGGGAGTAATTAATATGTCTGCGAAACGCGGATGAGCGATTCGAACAATGTAATGGTTAGGATGTATCAAATTACTTTGGGTGTCCGACTTAGCCCAATGTAACTCAGACAATGTATTTATTAATTACTTTGGAGCTAAATTAATTACTTTTGGGGTAAGTTAATAACTTTTGGGGACCTTGGCTTGTCGTGAGTCAGATAACAGGCCAAAGAGGCTTACGGCTGGCTTACGGGCGGCGCAAACGGACGGCCTAGATTGGGGAGGTCTTATGGTCTGAACATTTTAATTTATTTGAATTCTTAATGTTTATTGTGTTTATATATTTTTTCTTCTTTAGATGGCTGTATTGGGGTATACTTGGTCACAAACTGTTGCTCATTATGTTCATGTAGAAGTCGTTGGCGGGTTGATGTATATATATCTTATGATGCAGTAGCTTCGTTGCGAAAACCTATCTACCCCATAACCCATTATCCAGTTTTGAACCTGATATATCGGTGTTACCATGTATCCGCATGTTCCAAATGAATCGTCATCAAGCTAATGTAGACTGTTCGGGCAGTCTTATCTCGATTGTTTTTTTTGTATAGCAAGTATCGGTTGGATGCCCTATAGCGAGAGTAGCTGAACAATACGTATTTATAGTAGGTTATTATCTTCTGTTATTTAAACTTAGTAATGATCGGTTGATATATGTTAAATTTATATTGTTTTTGAAATTTTGAATAGTTATCTCATACAGTTAGAGGATTTTTTTTATGATATTTTAGGTTTGCATCTTCCATGTAGCACAATATTTCAGGCATAACTGATCGGCTATTGCATCATTTTGGTATTTCTGTG
>SDVV010001216.1:0-17902 GCA_016164225.1 Gammarus roeselii | reverse complement strand
GTATCTGACTACTGTATCTTGCACAACACTGTCTCAGAGATACATTGTATCTGACTACTGTATCTTGCACAACACTGTCTCAGAGATACATTGTATCTGACTACTGTATCTTGCACAACACTGTCTCAGAGATACATTGTATCTGACTACTGTATCTTGCACAACACTGCCTCAGAGATACATTGTATCTGACTACTGTATCTTGCACAACACTGTCTCAGAGATACATTGTATCTGACTACTGTATCTTGCACTACACTGTCTCAGAAATACATTTACAATTGAAGTAAAGAGAAATGAACACTCACTGCGTCTCTTGAAGTAACACCAGACAAGCACTGCGGCGCTGGCCAACAGGAGGACTGCCACCACTGCTACGGGCAACACCAGTCGCATCACCTAGTGCAGAGGACATTAACTTACATTACTATCAATTACATCAAACCCTTCTAAACTACAATGCATTACATTTAATGACATCAAATTCCTTTGTATTATGTTAAATGACATCAAATTACATTAAATCACATTAAATTGCATGCATATATTACATGTATTACATTAAAATACATACATAAAAGTACACTAAATTACATCAATTTACATCAAAATACATTGAATTACGTTAAATTACATTATATTAGATTATACAACCTTACAAAAAAATCATTAAAATACATTAGATTTTATTAAATTACTTTGAATGACATTGAGTTGCAGTCAATTTCAATAAACCATAATTAATGCTAGTAAACTACATTAGATTACATTGAATGAAATTAAACTACATCAAATTACGCTACGATTGCAGTACTTTACATCTAATTGGTATCTCCTTACGCTCACCTGGTGCAGAGGGGGTGACGAGGGGGGCAATGACTCACTACCCCCACTCATGATCCCCCCGTCGCTGTCCAGGCCGCTCGATGGGAGGTTACTCGTGGCCACCCCCCCGGAGTAGACTGGTGCATGTGTCAGCGTGGCGAGCGTGTGAGTGGCGGTGGTGCTGCCCGCCTCGTTGGTGGCCGTCACCCTGACGCTGTAGCGAGTGTCTGCTCTCAGACCGCTGATGACGCGCGTCTTCTCCTTTGGGCTGATGTTGCTAGACACTGCCAGCCACTCCTGTGGTGGGCAATAATATTACGAATCATATCATAGGTAGAGGTGATATCGAACTACCACTAGCCTTAATATCCGGATGAAGCATATTGGTAACAATAGACTTAAGATGTATGCCGTACATACTAAATCTAATACCTCTAATCTTGTATTTTTTAGTTAATACAGACTAGTCAATCAGCCCTACCCACCCTGGCCTGCGCAGGTCGGTAGTCCAGGGCATAGTGCAACAGAGGGCATCCCCCATCGCCCCAGGTGCTCAAGTGCACCAGCAGGGACGTGGCGTTCACGTCCAGCAGGCGAGTGCGACCTGGGGCCACTGGTTCTCCTCCTTTGGTCTTGGCGGTAAGTATCTCCGACGGCAACCCGTTTCCGACGCTGTTGTAGGCCGTCACGTACAACTGGTATTGAGAACCGCACGCCAGACCCTCCAGCGTGTGGCTGGTGCGTGGCGTGGCCAGCTGCACCTGTAAGAGAAAGATGGCGTCCAGAGCGGGAATCGAGTGGGTCGTAATATAACCGCGTTCAATGTGCTCGTTCTTCTCAGATCGTGAGATCATAAAGCGCCGGTTGAGCGCCAAGTTCTCAAATTCACTGTATTTCAATAACGGATAATCATATTAGTATAATATTATAAAATGTAAATTAACATGTCCATACACTTCTATAAAGACAAATAAAATATTACTGACATTGGCCTTTTGAGTCATGTCAATTTGATTTGGATGATACACACCACTCCAACTTACACACCACTACCACATACACACCACTCCCACATACACACCACTCCCACATACACACCACTCCCACATACATACCACTCCCACATACACACCACTCCCACATACACACCACTCCCACATACATACCACTCCCACATACACACCACTCCCACATACACACCACTCCCATTTGATATTACATTCTTCTCCTTGAAAAATTGAGCCGCATCAAATATTTTGGTATTTTAGTGTTCGAAAGAACTAACTAGACTAACTAAATTAGATTAGATTAGAGTGCCAAGACTTTCTAGTGCACTGGAAACTAGATTGACTAACCTAAACTACAAAAAATTCAATCTAAGTCCCGTATACGGCCCTGAAACCTCAGTAAACAAGTCTACAAGAAGTCCTACTGTCCCTCCCAACGCCTCACCTCTTCCCAGTCACCGAAGTCTCTCTTGTAGTTGATGATGTAGCCGTGCACGGGAGAGTGATGGGGAGCAAGGCTCCACTTGAGGGAGATGCTGTGGCGAGACCGGCCCTCCACGTACAGCATTGGAGGAGCAGGAGGCACCTGGACGGTAACCGCTTGCTAAGTTTACAGATTGGGTGAGTGGCGCTCTGATGTCGCATCTTTTCAGCGCCAGAAAATAGGAAGATGAGATAGCGAACGAGTATCCCTTGCATGAGATCTCAACAACTAGGTAGAGAATTGCACACATGAGAACAGTAAACATGAGGTAGGAGGAGAAGGTTGCACGATAAAAGGAGTGCAACACCTCCGGTTAAAAATGAGCTCGAAAACCGGGGTTGAGCTTGACCAGCTATGCTAGACTACCCTATGGTTACCTGGACGGCGAGAGTGTAGGAGATGGTATCCCTGGCGTGCACGTTGCTCGCGGCGCAGGAGTAGTTGCCTGCGTCGCTCTCTCGCACGTCCTTGATAAATAGTGATCCGTTGGGAAGAACTTGTACGCGGTCGCTGGTGTGCAGGGGCTGCGCCCCTCGATGCCACTGCAGGGAGGGCGGCGGCTCCCCTACGGCGTGACACTGTAGCCGCACCTCTTCTTTCCACGCCACCGCAACGCGGCGACCAAATGAAGCGATCGCAGCGCCCACTGAAGGAAAAATGGATCTGTAAATCCTGCCTATCATTAAGGCTCATTCAATTCTGATTCCCCGTCCCCAGCTTGTGCAGTACTACCACCCACTCCTATGCCAACCTTGCATCAGCCATGTCACCTTGCAGCAGTACCCACCACACACCTTCTGTGCCCTTCTTGTGGTAGTATCTACCACCCACGAGCCCAATTGGCCACAGAACCAAAGACCCATTCAGCCAGCCCACTTGGCGTCGGATCACGTCACCCCACCAAAGGGTTGCTGAAACAACCACTCCCACCCCACACCCACCTTGCATCGGTACAAACCACCCTCCCATCAGAGTTGCTTTTACCCCCTTGCATCGGTACAAACAAAGCCCCACCCCTCAGGGTTGCTGAAGTCACCACTCCCACGCCTGCGCCCACCTTTCGTCGGGACCAACCACGTTTTCCTAACGGTTGAAGAAGCCACCACTCCCATTCCCACCCCCCACCTTGAGTGCTGGGCGTGGCTGTGATCCGCTGTGATGGTGGCCCAGCTCCTGGCGCGGTGTGGGCTGTCACCCAGAACTGGTAGGTGTTGCGAGTAGACACTCCATCTACCAGGTACTGCAGCTCGTCAGGACCCAGAGACTTGGGCTGGGACTCCTGTGACCCTGAAGGATCCATGACGGCCATGTGCAGGCTGAACTTGGTCAGGATGCCGTTGGTGGTGAATGGAGGAAGCCACGTGATAAGGATACTACCGGGAGAGCTCACTGAGGCCTTGATGCCGCCCACCTTACCCGGAACGTGCTCCTGCGTACGGCAGTGTACTGGGTTGGAAGGTACTCCGTCTCCAGCTGCTGTGTGAGCTAACACAGTTATGCTGTAATTGGTGAAAGGCAAAAGACCAAAAAGGTTGGTGCTTTCTGCGGAGGTTTGCTCGGTGGCTAAGGCGTCTTCAGGCGAAGCGTGTGTGGGGGCAGAGGGTCTGTAGGACACCCTGTAGCCTTGAATAAGCCCGTTCTGCCCTTCCACTGGGGGAGGCCGCCAGGCTACAGAAATACTCTCCGCGCTCGTGGCCTCACACCGAATGGTTTCAGGGGGAGAGCTTGGAGCATCCTCGAGGGTGGCCGCAATAACGGGCTGCGACAGTGGCCCTGCCCCCCTGTTGTTGAACGCCTTCACTACCACCTCGTAGCGGGTGTACTTCTTGAGCCCCGTGATAAGGGTTGTACCTCCATGGGCGGCCCCAACCTCAAGCGTGGCAAAGGTGAAGTCATCGGGAAGGTCATGCATCCTGTGGCCGAGATAGTATCCTTGTAGAGCTCCATGCCAGGACCCCCGTTCGGGGGCGTCCCAAGAAACACGTAGCGAAGTTGAGGACTCAGGGGTAACCCGCACCTGCTGCGGAGATCCGGATGGCTCTTCCTCCGTGGTGGTCACCAGCAGTTCCTGGGAAGGTGCTCCCAACCCTAGGGCGTTCTGTGCTGTCACCCTCATGTGGAAGGTCTCAGCGGGGGTGAGCCCAGTCACAGTGGCCCGAGTTTCCTCCCCAGGCACTCCCAACTGCTCAGCACCTCCCCACCCTTCTTTGACGAGCTTGTAGGTGAGGAGGTAGTTCTGGATAGGGGCGTTGCCGTCGTAAGGCGCTGACCAGGACAGTGTCACGCTGCGACTACTGGACTCCACCAGGCGAAGGTTGCGGGGGGACTCGGGCTCCTCTTGCACCAGAAGCCTCACGGATAACTGGTCCCTCCCGAAGGCGTTACTAGCGTGGCAAGTGTAGGAGGCGGTGTGGCCGCGTGTCACACCCGATATCACGAGAATGGAGGTAGCGCCAGAAAGGGTGTTCTCCTCTACGATTTCCAGTCTGGGATCCGCGTGCGGGTCTATCCGTCGTCCGTCCACGGACCACACAAGGTCAATGGGCTGGTCCCCAGCCGCCGGGCACAGAAGGCGTGCGCTCTGCCCCACCCGGGAAACCTCTCTGGCTGTCTGACGGGCAAACTGGGCCGGAGCGTTGACTGTGAGGTGCACCCTTTTGTGCAAGGCCCGACCCACGCC
This sequence comes from Gammarus roeselii, assembly GCA_016164225.1. Lineage (NCBI taxonomy): Eukaryota > Metazoa > Arthropoda > Malacostraca > Amphipoda > Gammaridae > Gammarus > Gammarus roeselii. Next base: position 12,906 of record SDVV010001216.1, on the reverse strand, counting down.
ATTGTCCGCCGTACACGAATACCGACCTTCCTGCTGCTTGGTCGCCGAAAGAATCAGGAGACTACCATTAGAGGACGCTACCAGACCACCCGCAGGGCCCGAGGATTGGGGCAGCACTCCCGATAGGCGGGTGAGGTCTCCCAAGTCATAGAGCCCCGGTACCCCCATGGTTGTTGGGGGAACGGAAGGGATGACGTCCCCAACGTCATGATCTCCTTCTGAGGGGGGAAGATGGCCCAAAGGAGCAGCGTCTTTAGGAAGTTTCCTCCACACGATGAGAGGCACTGGATACCCATCCGCCTGGCAGTGGAGAGCGGTCTGCCCACCTTGTCTCACCGACTGGTTGTGAGGCTCTGATACCCATGTTGGAGGCACATTCACGGTGAGCCGTGCCGAGTGGTGGCGCGTTGCTGCGGTGTTGGCGGCGAGGCAGGTATACTCGCCATTATGGCGCGACGAGATCCTTTCGATCACAAGCTGGCTGGAGTAGTCGTCCAGAAGTCTAGTGGCAATACCTTCAAAAGACGGCACAGGACCATCATCCTTCTCCCACCTGAAGGTGACTGGGAGGTCACCTTCAAGAATCTGACAGGTGACAGAGGCGCGGTTACCCTCACTCAGTACGTTATTGGAGAAAGAAAAAGGCATGATCTTGGGAGGTACGGCAACATTGACGCTAACGTCTCTGGCAGCCTCATGTCCTTGGCTGTTAGCAGCGGTGCAGGTGTACCTACCTCCATCTTTCCCTCGCATGGTCTGCGCCACTACCAGGGTGCCATTGGGGAAAACTTCCTGCCGTGGGAACGCGGGCAGACGCTGGCCCTCCTTCTTCCATTCGATGGTTGATATAGGGTACCCGGCAACCGGGCATGTCAGCACGAGTCTACCCCCAGCAACAGCAGTTACTGGGCTCATATGCCTGATGAAGGGGGGACCGAAGACGCTTACCTCCGCCTGATGCTCTACGCTACCAACACTGTTGCTCGCCCGGCACGTGTAGCGCCCGCCATCCTCTACCCGAACGTGGCTGATGTTGACATGGGAGATCACCTCGTCTTCAACGGTCACGTACTGACCCACCACGAACCTCTCGTTCTCCGGAAGCGGGAAACCATCCAGCGCCCATCGAAACTGAGGTGGAGGGTTACCTGCCGCCACACACTTGAGGCTGAGAGGAGGACCGGGCTGCAGGGTTCGACGCTCGAACCTGTAGTTTAGAACTGGGGATGAAGCACCCAGGAGAAGTATGGCAGCTGCCTGCACGGTGTAGCCAGGCTGCGAGGTCACCACGCACTGGTACATGCCTCGGTCTTCTCGCCCTACTGATGAGATCTCCAGAGTGTCCCGGTTGGTCATGCTGTATCTTGTATCCCTAGGTAAAGGCTTGGCGTTGTGCAGCCAGTGGATAGCGGTGATGGGTTGACCTCTTACAGCGCATCGGAATGTGGCCTGCTTACCCATGTCCACCACTAGGCGGCGAGGAGAAACCAGCGCCACCACGGGCTCAGTGACCCGGAGTGTAACTTCTACCGTCTCCTGCCCCGCAGAGTTATTAACGAAGCACAGATACCTTCCGTCGTCTTGCACTGAAGCGGAGCGCACGAGCAATAAACCCGCCACTTGCTGGAACCTCCCTCCTCCCCCACCACCTCCCACCACCGCCCCCACACCACCATTACTACTAACGCGACTCCATCTATAGGAGGGAAGCGGATGACCCTGCGCGGCACAAGGTAGTACAGCTGAACCTCCAACTGCCACGGTCACCTCACTCATCTGTTTGACCATTAACCTGGGGGCCATCTCCTCCTGAGCTTCTGTGACCGTAAGCTTCCCGGGCGTGGAATCCCTGAGCCTACCGGCGAGAGTGTGGTTGGTGCGACAAGTGTACGTTCGGTAACCGTCTCTGGTGTCCACCTTCGTCAGGTGGAGGGACCCGTCTTCAAGAATCGTGTGCTTCCGCCCGTCAGTGGATGAGGTGGCTCCGGTGGAGGAGGTGGATGGGTGGAGGGACTGTTGTTGCTGGTGGTGGAGGGTGCGTTGGTGGTGGTGCTGGAGTCCGGGGTTTTGGTGACCACCGCCCGGACCTTAGAGGTAGACGGGAAGGGATTAGAAATCATCCCAAGAAGAAGAAAAAAAAATCAATTGAAATTATGAAATAAAATATTGTAGACAACTAACAATAAAAGGTCACAACATGTTTTCCATTAGTGGGGGTTTAACACGTAGCTAACCCGCCCTAGGGCTTAAGACCCCTCATGAAAGAAAGTAGCTATGCCTATTTGGATGTCTCCTGTGAACATGTCTCCCTGATATATTCCTGGAAATCCTTGCGAGGAACTCATGATATTTGGATGTCTCCTGTGAACATGCCTCCTTGATATCTTCCTGGAATAAAAAGAATAAAAGAGCCACCTCTACCTAATCACTTTACTAAAAAATTGTCGGAATTTTCGGACAAGTCTATGCCCCTCCTCAGCGACAAAGTTAGAAAATAAACAAGAATCTAAAATTGTAGGTCAAAAATAAATTTGGTTAGAAGAACAAAAATACGAGAGCACACATCCTACCAAGCAACACGATCTGGAAGCCAGTAAAAAAGATATGTTATTATGCAGAGCCTAACTATTGAGTTGAATATGGAAGGGGAATTCAAATAAACTAGTTTTTAAATCCAATTCGAAACCGGAAAGATTGTTGATAGAGTCTAGTTTAATCAAGAAGTTACCTAATATGAATGCAATGCCAGGTGTCTGTTCGGTTGATTCAGTGACTCGTGATATACTACTCCATTCCAACAGGCACATAATGAATAATTTACCTCCTCCATATTCAACTCAATAGTTAGGCTCTGCATAGTAAAATATCTTTTTTACTGGCTTCCAGATCGTGTTGTTTGGTAGGATGTGTGCTCTCGTATTTTTGTTCTTCTAACCAAATTTATTTTTGACCTACAGCTTTAGGTTCTTGTTTATTTTCTAACTTTGTCGCTGAGGAGGGACATAGACTTGTCCGAAAATTGCGGCAATTTTTTAGTAAAGTGATAAAGGGATTAGATAAAGGTGGCTCCTTTATTCCTTTTATTCAACTTTCCTCGTGAGTGAGATAATAATTTTTCTGCTTGACTTCCTGGAAATCCTTGCGAGAAATTCATCAAGCTGGAAATGAAATATTTTATGCCTCTATTGCGACAAAAAATATTATTAAGTTAAATTTAATGATTGATGACAACGTGAACGCGTCACCAGCTTGGTAAAATGTTCTGATCACAGCGATGAAATAATTCCCTGAGGGACGCAGTGAAGTTACAGTGTACGTAGTACATTTGCATATTATTACTGATAGTTGTACTATCCACAAGTGTACGTCATGATACGTCTCTCTTCGATACATAAACGAGAACAGAAGAGTGACGTCACACAAGACGTAATCGCACAGCATAGTGACGTCACGCGACTTCGTAACGTGATCCCGAAGTAGAGTGACGTCACAGCAGACGCCACCCCACCTCTCTATTACCCTGCCAGCCTCTCATCATGCCGCTCTCTCACCCAGCCGCCATCTCACCCTGCCACCCTCTCACCCTGCCGCCCTCTCAACCAGCTACCCTCTCACCCATGCCGCTGTTGGTTGTCCTCTCTATGACATAAGCAGAATCCTGTAACCAGGCCACCACCTCGACGTAATCGGTGACGTAGGTGGGGATGTGGCACCTGTAGGGCACAGAGGTGTGTTACAGTCCATGATGTATGTTGCAATTTTTGTTCCTATGTAACTGTCTCTGCTTTTATGTCTCTAGGTTAAAGTCTCCAAGTGTCTACTCCTCAATATCTAACCCTGTCTTCGTAAACACATTTTATGTAACTGATAGCTCTTTATAATTGATAACTCTAGATCTATCAACAATATCAACAACTTCCAATCAGCGCCTCCTCACCATCCGCACACCAATAGCTCCCCATCAAAGCCTTGTCATCACCCCTATACCAACAACTACCAATCAGCGCCTCCTCACCATCCCTATACCAAATACTACCAATCAACGACTCATCACCACCCCTATACCAACAACTACCAATCAGCGCTTCCTCACCATCCGCACACCAACAGCTACCCATCAGTGCCTCCTCATCACCCCTATATCAACAACTACCAACTAGAGCCATCTCACTATCCACTCACCAACAGCTCTCAGTCAGCGGCCCCTCATCATCCACTCACTAACAGTTCTCAACCAGCGCCCCTAAATCGTCATTTCACCTACAGCTTCCTAACAGCACTTACTCATCACATCATCGACAACAACTCCAGAACAGCAACCCTCATCAGCCAAACACAAGCACAAACAGCTCCCAGAATGCGCTTCCACCAGCAGCTTCAAATCAGCGTCTCTTCATCAGCTACACGCCAACAACTCCAAATCAGTGACCCCTCATCATCCTAACACAAGCAGCTCCCAGTCAGCGCCTCCTAACCTTACTCACACCAGCAGCTTCAAATCAGCGCCTCCCCATCACCCAAAAGCCAACGACTCCAAAACAGCAACCCCTCATCATCCCAACACAATCAGCTCATAGTCAGCACCTCTTTACCATACTCACACCAGTAGCTTCCAATCAGCGCCCCCTCATCATCATCACCTCACCAACCCCTTCCAATCCGCGCCTCCTCAGCATCCCAAGAGGAACAACTCACAATCAGAATCCCCTCTTCATTCTTGCCACACCAAAGGCTCCCAATCGACGCCCAATCATCATCCTCAGACCAACAGTTCCCATTTGGTGCCCATTCATCATCCCCATAGAAGCAACAGCCACTCACAAATCAGCAGGGATACAGGATAGACAAGTCCACTTATACACAGAACCAATAAAATCACTTGGGTACTAAATAACCTGAAACTACAATTAATGCCAACCCCCACAGATGGCCATTGCCTAATACACGCTCTTATGGAAATACCTAATTGGGTATTGTCCAAAACAAGGCATTGCCTCGTTACTCAGCGTCGCATGGAAGGAGGCCGCACATTGCCTCGTTAAACAGCGTCGCATGGAAGGAGGCCGCCACAACATGGACGACTAATCAGGTTTCCTCCCAAAACAATTATTACAAAAACGCCTACCAGGTATAAAAGGAAGCGTATTTCTACCACAGGAACTACAATCAACCCATGGGAGACTTGATCGCCACAATGCTGAACAATACCCTGGGGCATCAGATTGACATTGTTCACGTAGACGGCTTTGCCAATACAACGATAAGGTCCATCAAGCCACACTTAAATAACAACCAGTCAGGTTTCAAGGTATTCATTCACCTAAAGGACAGTCATTACAGTGCACTTGTCCCCATGCAGAAGTTTATAAAATCCTCATATACAAATAGAACACGAAATGGTAGAAAATTCTACTCTAACCAATTCACCGCCCTGTATGATGCACCTAACACCTGCATTTAAGCAGAGGACGAGCAGGGCAGCGTCCCCGACAGTCAGGACCTCATTACAGGCAGCAACGTGGTCATCGACAAATATAACACAGATCGCAGCAGTAGTCACCGCAGGGCGACCGAGCACATGTGACTAGACGGCACTTGCGCCCTTTGTGAAGCAGACGACGAGGTTAGTAATACTCGGCTAAAAGACAAGAAACACCTACGAATAAAAGACATAAATGTTAGAAGTCTCTTGTCTAAGATAGACCTGATCAAACTAATGTTGACTGATGAAGATTTTGATATACTCTGTTGCACTGAGACATGGCTGGTACCAACCATGGATAGCAATTTTATTCAGATTGATGGGTACGAACTGTTCAGAAATGACCGAGGTAAGAGAGGAGGCGGCGCCTGCATCTACGCTAAAAATGAGTACATAACCAGGACATGGAAAACGGTGGGAAACGGAGACGAAGTTGACGATGCTTGGATTACCGCTCAAGTAAGAAAAAACAAATCTTTTATTATCGGAGCCATTTACAGGCCACCAAAGCCAGCAACCAGTCATTCAGCTACATAGAATCCAATCTCCAGACAGCAGCTAATTTGAAAAAGAACGTGTACGTTCTAGGAGATTTCAGTGACAATCAATAAAGCCCAATAAACTGGGCTCAATAATTAAAAGACTAAAACTAGAACAGCTCATTGAGGAGCCTACTAGAATCACAGAAGAAAGTAGCTCGTTGCTCGATCTGATTATCACGAACAATCAATCGTCTGTCCTGAACACCAACGTCTGTGAGTCTCTTTGCCGACCACAATGAAATAAGCTGCTTGATCAATGTACGCAAAAAAGAACGGAAACCAGTTATCCGAACGTCTAGAACAAAAGTAAACTACTCACGAGACTCACTGAAGCAAGAGTTGTGGAACAGAGTACCATTGCTCAACGACATGCGTAATACGGACGATGTGAATATTTCAACCGACCATTTTCATAGACACGTTCTCAGCGGCCTCGACACAGTAGCACCAATAATAACAAAGAAACTTACACGCCCTCCAGTCAGCTGGATGACTCCTGAACTCAATCAGGAGATACAAAAACCAAAATAATTCCAAAGGCTTCTGAAAAGTCTAAACAACAAAAATGTTTAAAAAAATGACACCGACTCAAATAGCACGGATTTGACCGATGAATCGCGTGTTTTGAAAGTCTGGCGAGTGGTTTGCCAACCGATGAGGAAACGCGTTAAAAACCTAATAGGAAACGCAAAGAGAAATGCACACCTTGCTAAATTAGAAAGAGCAAAAAACGACCCGAAGCAGACTTGGAACATCCTAGGGGACATTGTGCCCCACATTGTGCCCCACATTGTGCCCCACATCGTGCCTCACAAGAAACCAAAAAAGGCTTCAAATTATGAAAACCCTATAAAAATAGCAGAATAATTCAATGAGCTTTTCGCTAACGTTGGAAAGCACACATACGAAGAGATGATGAACGAACACAACAAAATTTCCTCGGTGGTTCACGAAACACCGGTAATGCATAGGCTAACTCGGTTCACAATTCCATCTCATAACGAATCATCCACCAAAAAGAACCAAATGTGGACACCGAGCCCAGTAAGCAGATTGGAAATTGTTACGGCTATTTATGGGCTCAAGAATACAAATTCCTGTGGGAACGACGGAATAGCATTACAGTACCTCAAGGACGGGTTAGAAATTATTCTGCCAAATCTTCAACTGCTCATCAACACATCCACTGCAACAAATACCTTCCCTCAAAATTGGAAACAAGCACTAATCAAAGCTATCCATAAAAAGGGGGAGGTAAACGACCCTTCAAATCATAGACCCATAAGCCCCCTACCAGTAACTTCAAAATTCTTGGAAAATATCATTGCACGTCAACTCCTTGACTACCTTAAAGAGGCAAACCTGATCAATGACTGTCAGTATGCATACAGACGGAAGACCTCTACGAAAGACGCGCTACTGAAAATCTCCGAACTCGTATACAAAGCTATAGACGAAAACAGTCTATCAATACTCGTGCTGCTGGACCTCTCGAAAGCATTTGACAGTGTAAATCACGACATTTTGCTGCAAAAACTGCTACAGCTAAACATCCAAACACCCTGGTTTGGAAGCTATCTCAGGCATCGGTCCCAGTCTGTCGTGTTAGATGGAAAGATCCCCTCTTCTACAAGACCGGTATATTTCGGCGTTCCACAAGAATCGGTTCATTTCCTTCTGTTTATCAACGACATAAACTGTGGAAACCCTCTCGACAACGCCAGAATGACATTATACGCAGACGATGTTCAATTGTTGTTCGTTAGACCAGCAAGCGAATTAGAAAAGCTGAAGAAGGATGCAGAAACAGCGCTGACCCACATAAAGGACTGGTGTTCCTCAAATGGACTATAAGTTAATACAAATAAAACACAGTGCATTATCCACAGTGCACGGAGAGTTCCCGAGAAGTTTGAAGTTGATTGTATGGGCGCAAAAATCCATATTGACAACAAAGTCAAAAGTCTGGGAGTGTGTCTTGATCCCAATATGACATTTAGACATCATGTTGATAAGCTCTGCTCCAAGCTGAATGGTACACTCATGTTTCTCAGTCGAACAAAGAAAAAACTCGACTTCAAGTCCAGACTTCTCGTAATCAATGCTCTGATTTTTTCACATTTAAACTACTGCCCTACCATATGGGGAAAGTGCACGAAAACATTACTCTCAGACATTCAACGCAGCATAAACTTCACCGCAAAAGTAGCTCACAATGGGAACTTTAGAAAGAGCGATCACGTGTCACCAATTCTAAAGAAGCTTGGGGGGCTGAACATCCAGCAACGACTAGAACTGAGCGAAGCAATACGAGTTTTTAAAATTCAGAACAAGCTTTCCTGTTCAAACGGTGTTGTGTTGACAACTCGAGAAGCTGCCCATCAACAACCAACACGGAAGGAAAACAACATTGACACGGAGTTCAGAAGAACGGAGATCGGGGCCAAAGCTTTCACGATTTCAGGTTCAAAGAGTTTCAACAAGCTACCAGCTGACATTCGGAATTGCGCAACCGTATCTTCTTTCAAGCAGAAATGTACCACTCTATTGCTTGCCCGCAGGCAGGGGCAGGCAGAGTCAAACAATTGATGACGATTAACACGGAACTGGCAACGTAAATCAATCTTTTCCAGCTCGCTCAGAGCATCAACACTATCACCCTGTCAGCACGGCTCTGTTTCATCCCCGATAGTGATAGATACAATGAGATTCCTTATAACTACTTTCGTATTTCCGCAAAGCGTGTAATTTAACGTCACATATAAAGACAGGAATCTCCTCGCACAGCGTCGCTTTAAATATGCCCTGCCTGGATCACACATGCATGTATGACAGTGTCCCTCTAACTCACACCCACACATAACCAGACAACCTTTGCCTCCCAACGTATCAGGCAGATGATCAACCAATTACGTCATAAAAACATAATGTCTGATCGCAATGCTATGTGTCATCAGGATGGACCGCCTATTCATGATGTAATTTGAATATACTTGGATATTTCTCCGGTTTCTCGCCATGTTTCGGAAAAGGTGATACTCATGCTCAGTTAGAAGTAAGATGTTCGCTACAGGTCACTCACAAGTTCACTCACTCACACGATGTGATGAACGCCATAAGGTCCTCACCCATCATCATATGTATTTAAAATTTGCGCACCCATCTTCTAATGTACTTCAAATTTGTATATCCATCCTCATATGAATCTTAAATGTGTGTATATCTATGTATAGACGTATGTCGTTACAATAATACCATTCCATCTGTATATGAGCTCCCCAACTCACATAGACCCATCCACACACCAAGACCCTGTGACACTTGTACTTGGCGGATCATATGAATAAAGACTGCCTACACGCAGTGATGGACTCTGTATTGTCACCTAATCCAACCTGATGGTCCCTCCTCTCAATACACGCACTCCAGACTGATTGTGCATATTTATTTATTTTATCATTCAATAGGCCTTCTACGAGTATTTGTGCATATGTACGTACTGTTTATACGTAATCTAGATATATATGTTTCTCCATGTGCAAGTACGCACTCTGTTACCGTGCCACTAAAATCATCACACCGGTTTATTTATGAACGCATACAAATGTAAATATATTTCCTTCATGGTTGTTTGTTATGCCAGTGGTTCTCTAACTCACATAGACACACCCATACCGTCATACTCTTTGCTGTTCAATTAATTGGGCTGTGGGTTTGAACTATAGAATTCATACCAATTACTATGCAAAAGATTCCAAGGTCAAATAGCAACACCTTTTCTCATTAGGATATAATGCATACTTATTGTGCACCTCAAACCTACCTTGATAGCTCTTTCGTCGTGACACTTTAGGGAGCTCAATGTTCCACGAGAATAACACACCACTCGTGTACGAAGAAACCTTTGTTAAGTTGATTATATATTATAATTATGATACTTTCTTTGTTTTTTATTTTGTCAATGACTCTCTGTCTCGCATAGACCCACTCATACCGTCGCATTCTTTGCTACCCAATAAATTAGGCGCTGTACTGCTGAATTAGCAATTCTCACTCTAACTAATTGTCATATAAATGATCCCCTTGTCAAATCACACCACCTTATGTCAATAGGATACAGTGCATATATACTGAGTACATTAAAACTTACCCTTATAGCCCTCTTGTCATGAGATGTTTCGGCAATAGTCGTGTTCGTATGTCCAGCTAGGATAGTAAAATGGCTTCCACCGCTCGCTCACAGCTCCAACTACTTAGTTACATGTTCTAAGCTTGTCATTATACCTAATTCAGATTTAATATGTATAAATTTATTGTTTCAAACGAAGAACATACCATTTGTGTATGAATAAACATTTATATTTTATTTTTTATGATTTTATTTATATTGAAATTAGCCACAATTTACCAGTTATTATAAAAGCTAAGCCATAATCTGTTCAAAGAGCGAGTGGTGAGCAGCAATATTTACCATCCATTGTAGAGTGCTGATCTTGCACAGTAGGACACTTTACAAAGCGAAGGTGCTACGCAACAGAGTAGTGCATCGTTGCGTAGAGATACAAATTTATTCCAACAATCTGAAAGATTGATCCCAAGCTACCGCGGTTACCGAGTGGGGAGCGTGCCTAGCTGTAGTGCCAAGTCTCTGATGCTGCATGCTGTGAGTTCGGAAATTGGCAACAAACTACGGTCCTGTGAACGGGGGGTGACCTTCTCTACCCGGCCAATCGCCTACTGCATGAGCCTTACATCTTAGACGGGGTCGGCGGTAAGACTATACATCCATATCCATCCCCCATTGTGAGGAGGAGGTTAGATGTGATGGTGCTGAGTAAGTCGAAGTTAAAATGTAGGGATGAATGTAGGTTGGGAGAAAATCAGATGGGGAGGAAGATTGGGTACAAGAAGGTGTGGTATTGTTATTGAGTGATCGGTTGGCAAATAGATTTACGGAGTGGGAAAAAGTGACCTGTAGATTGATGAGAGTGAAGGTTGAGTTAGGTATAGAAAGATTAGCGTTTGTGAGTGCTGACAGACCAGGCAGCGAGTGGAGTGAGGATGAGGAGATCATTGGATTAGTTCGAGTGTGGTGAGAGTTTTGGGGGTCAACAGAACGCAGCAGTACTGTGGAACTTGAATGCGAGTGATGGATACGCAGTTATGGAGAACGTGAGGAATTGAACGCTGATAGTTTTATTTTAATTTCGAGGAGAGTGGTGTTGAGGCTGTTGGATGGGCGAGTGTTGAGAGGAGAAGGTGTAGGAATAACTAATCATCTACTGGTGAAGGGAGATTGAGTGGAGAGTGGAACATGGGTAAGATTATTGCAGCAATTTTTGAGGTGGGTGTGTTGTACGGGAGAGTGCTAATCAAAAGGATTAGAGCCTGTACGGGTGGTGCAATGGGCGAAAAACAGTCTGGCTTTTGGAGTGGTAGGAAGTGTGCAGATCAGGTTTTGTTCTGTGAAATAATTCAGTGCAAAGTACCTTGCAAAGGGAAAGGACGTATTCTGTGCCTTCATGAATCTGGATAAGGCCTATGCTAAGGTCAACAGGAAGACAGGAATTTGTTATGAGCGATCCTACGTTTCTATGTTGGCAGCAGAGCATGCGTCAGAGTAGGAAGCCAGGTGAGTGCTTGGTTTCCAGTGTTAGCGAGACTGGGTCCCAAGGTTGCGTTATGTCTCCCTGATTGTCCAGTAGGAGCGGTCAGCGAGATGAACGAGAGTGTCTTGGGTCGAGGTTTAGAGTAGTAGGGAGCAAATGGGCAGAGTTGGCAGTTGGATTAGGTGCTGTTTGCGGGTGATACAGCACTGGTGGAAGTTTCGCAAAAGAAGTTTGTAGATTAGTGGCAGAGTTCAATCGAGTGTGAGAGAAAAAGCTGCGAGTTAACGTAAGTGTAAGTAAACTAATGAGATGAGACCAATGAGACCAATGATGCAAGCAGAGTCAGTGTCCGCCTAAATGGAGAGTTATTGGAGGATGTTCATTATTTTCTGTACCTGGCTCTCATATGATGAAGACGAAGCTAATGGAAACTAAGGTGAAATCTAGAGTGAAAGAAGGGTGTAAGGTGTTGGGTACACTGAAAAGTGTAATGAGCTGTCGGACGTTTGGTATGGAAGCTACGAGAGGGTTGTATGAGAGGGAGAGTTGTACCAAATGTGCTCTACAGGGCTGGGACGTGGGCGGCAAGAGCGGAAGAGAGTTTTCGAGATTAAATGTTTGAGAAAAATGACCGGAGGGACGCTGATGGATGGGATAAATAACGACGCTGTTCGAATCAGAACGGGGATGGTGAATAAGTTGGAGGACCGAGTGAGTTCACGTGTTCTGAGGTGGTTCGAAAACATGGTGAGAATGGATGGTGTGAAATTTTAGCGCTAGCCCTTCAGCGCTGAAGGGCCTGACCCTTTAGCGCTTAACGGTTAAGCTCTCTTAAATGTGTGAGTGCTTGAGGGAAGAGTGAGGTGCGTCTTGCCGTCAGCCACCCCCTTCCGGGGAATTTTGACTTTTATCTGTATTTGGCCTACAAGCACAGTAAGAGTGTGTGTAGAGACGATGACACCACCACGCCTTACCTCAGCACTGCGTTGTTGCCCTCCAGGACGCTCTCGTCGTACACTCGCACCTCGTAGTCCTGCTCCACCACTGACCTCAGCACTGCGTTGTTGCCCTCCAGGACGCTCTCATCGTACACTCGCACCTCGTAGTCCTGCTCCATCACTGACCTCAGCACTGCGTTGTTGCCCTCCAGGACGCTCTCGTCGTACACTCGCACATCATAGTCCTGCTCCACCACTGACCTCAGCACTGCGTTGTTGCCCTCCAGGACGCTCTCGTCGTACACTCGCACCTCATAGTCCTGCTCCACCACTGA
>SDVV010001215.1:0-26527 GCA_016164225.1 Gammarus roeselii | reverse complement strand
CACTCTCCCGTACAACTTACCAACAACACATAACAGACTGATACCTCTCGAGTTGCAGCATTCATTTTTATCTCCTTTGCCCTTATATAGCGGAACAATGCAGGCACTGCGCCACTCACTCGGTACCACGCCTGCCGCAAAACACAAGTTAAGTAGCCTCACCAACCATTCGACAATCGTTACTCCACCCTTCTTCAGGCACTCGGTCGCAACTCCATCCAAACCAGGGGCTTTCCCTGCTTTCATCGCGTCCACCGCCTCCTGTACCTCTTCCCTATGTAAATGCACCATGGACAAATGACTCCAGAGAAACTTTGTTGGTCCAGTGAGAAACCGGGATAAGTTTGTGCTACCTAGATCACAAGCATTTTAACACTGCAGGTCCTTACCTAGAGTGCTTCGTATTCAGCGGTAGCCAGTAAAAACAAGATGGCGGTAGCCAAATGGCGGATACGCATATGGCTGGCTGAATGCCAGCTGGCCGCATATTAGCTAGTCAAATGATGGTAAATACAAAATAGCGGCGCTCGCCTTTATTTCCAAGTCGATGTACAGTGTGCTATTCATAGCCTGGATCACAGGTCCGGCCGAGATGGTGTAAAGGCCTAGGAGCATTGAGTCTACAGGCCACAGCGCTCAAACGCAAGAGCAATACAAGATAGATGAAACTGCATTGTTTGTCATAGTTTTCTAAACAATACCCATAGATGAATGTTGAACGTCACTTGTATGCTGCAAACACGCTGGCAAACAGCTCGCCTGGGTAGGTATATACCCAGGCGAGCTATTACAATACGAATTAAATATAGAAGTTCTATTCTATATTTTTTATTAGTAGATGAGGCCAAAATTAGAGAACAATCTCGAAAAAAAAGGATGAAGAGTAGTGAACTATCCTTAAAGTATCGTCAAGCTGGTCTAGAAAAAGTACCTAATTCCGCGGAGTCTGCGCACCTTGCTCTTATTGTGGTGCTGCTGCTGTTGTCCTTGTCGAGCAAGTTGATTCTTTGGAGGACTGTGGGGCTGAGCGGGCTGAGCCAGGTGCGCGGCTGAGATGCTCAACGAGCAGTAGTAGCAGGCCACGAGAACGCGCTGGGGAGGCTGCTGGGGCGGTACCAGGACGGATAGTTGAGCGCGCTGCCACCATAACTGCTGGCTCGCTAGGAACTGTTCATAGCTCTCCACCCAAAAAGCCAACCTGGGGTGAGGTGCAGACCCTGCAGTGTGCCGGAAACCGTGTAAAGCAAGAAGTGCGGCGGTCTGCACGTCGGTGGTGCGGTCTACGAACCTCTGCACCACCTCGACCCCGCTCACATGGTCCAGACCAGTCAGCAAAAGCCCCTGCAGGTCTTCTGTAACCAGCTCTGCCAGAGACCGCTGCAGCTGCTGAACAAACTCCAGCAGCCGGGCGTCGCTTAGGAAAGTGGCGGCAAACCCGAGCCGGTCGCATACGCTCAGCTCGGTGGCGAGCAACAGCGGGGCGTAGGAGTCCCCCTCGCCAGTCAGGAAGGCAAACGCTGCCCTGAGGTGCGGGTCTACCAGAGAGGGCCGCAGGGCAGCGCAAGTGTCACGCCACAGAGCCTTGCGCTCGCCACTATAGCCAGCCAGTGCCATGGCGATGGCTGAGAGCGCGGCGTCCTGCTGTGAGGTAGCGGCGGCCTGCAGAATGGCGATAGCGCGAGGAAGGTGAAGCTGGAACACAGCCAGCGCCGCTGCCCGACACGGCTCTCCGGCGCGCTGAGCCATCTCTATGGCCTCGTCCAACGTGGTGTTCTGAGTGATGGCGGCCGTGGTAGCGCTGTTGCAGGTGGCAGCGTCTAGGGGAAGCCACGCTGCAAGCTGCAGGCAGATGGTTCGCTCCTCAGAGCGGAACACGCGGGTGGTATGCGGTTTAGAGCCATCCAGACCAGACCACGGCTTGTTGAAGATGTCGGACCGTAGGCCAGGTTGGGAAAAGATAGGGAGTATGCCGTGGTAGTTGTAGGGCTCGCCTGTCTTCATCCTGTAAGTGGCAGTATTGGTGAGGGACCTTGCACGCCCTAGCCACTGCCACACGCTCTCCAATGATCGCTGCCTCGCGCCGCCCCGGCCGCACGTCAAGAAGGTGCTGTTGGTACCCACGTTTTCCTTGCACTGCAGGCCGTAACCAGCCACTGCTCGCTGACACATCACCCATGAGATGTCATCTGAGATGTCATCTCCGAGACGGTGCAGCGGCACTTCATCATGTTTGTTGTCAACAATCATAATAGAAGTACAAGAAAGGTGAAGTTTGGTCGGTTCACTCTCGAAAATAGTGTGCTTTTGTGTCTTGGAATCATTGGTAGTCCAGTCCTCCGCGCACAAGCGGAACACTGTGCCTGGATTAGGGGGATAGCGCCTTTTGACAGCGGGGATGACGGCAAGAGGGGGGGAGGGGCTACCATAGGAGGATCCGTGCTGTTGCTGTTGTTGGGGTGGAGTAGTAGGAATAGAACTAGTGGCAACGGCGGGCAGGGGCGGTGAGTAGTTTTGCGAAACGACAGTGCTGTTTGCAGAAGGAGGAGAGGATGCAGACGCAGGATCACCTCCGGTCATTACTGAAGCCGTGTCGGTACCATCACCAGAATAGACCAGATCCCCGCGGCATGACCAGTTCAAGGTGACGCGTTCCTTTACGATGTGTTCCTGAAGGCAGTCTGTGTGAGTAAGGAATAAGGATTAGACAAGCAATATTCAAAATAGCTTTAAGGGCGCTCTAGAATTGAAGTCATGTAGCGCCGACACAAAAAGATGAGATGTCAAACTTGGAACCCATGCATAAGATCTACACTCAGGAAGGAAATCGTATTCATGGAAACAGTAGGAATTGAAAAATATAAAATGCGACGGTATGAGGAAAAGGCTGTATGAACAGAAGAGTGCAACACCATAACCTCAATTATGCTCAGGCATTTAAAAGATGCCTGGGGAGGGGAGGGGAGCAAAGTTTTTTGGGCTAACAGGGGTCGAACTGGTGAACTAGACTAATAAGTCTACAGTTCTCGAACTGAGGGCATCTATATGCACATATTCACTATCATTCCGTAATAGCCATATGGTTAGCATGCGTTTCTGCTTTTTATTCAAATGAATCTTGATGAGGAAACATTACAGAGACAATTTTGAGAAAATCTTGATATCATTCATCAGAAGTAGTTTTCGACCGATTTTGACATATTTATGTCTGTGAACATTATTCGAGAAATATGTTTTTTTTTCTTAATTTTCCTGACTTTTTATGTGTTCGACTGTCCAACGAAATTCGGTGTTTCTAATGTCTTGCGACTTTATTTGGCGTCCTATGTCATGCGACCTTATTCGACGATCCGACTCTCCCGTCCTATATAAGTGAGGTCCACAATACCCCGGCATTCATTCTAGCTTCCCGCTTCATCGCGACAAGTCGTCTCATAGAGCTCTACAGCTCAACCGCGCAGGGGACTGCAACAGTCCACGCACCTTGCTCAACCGCATGTAAGAAACGTACGCAGCGGCCCACCTGGGCAGTGAACTCGTGATCCACTGTCACTACAGAGCCACAGATGGGAAATGCAATTGCAGAATGCGTACCTTTTATGCTGTAACTGTGACAGTCTTGTTGCCGGCAAACGCCATCTTTACTCAACTAGCAGACGACACCTGCAAACAGCCGCCACCATCGGTGCTTGGTTTTGAATTAAGCGGTCTGAAGACAGCTATTTATACCGACATGCAGATGAATATGTGTCATATGTGACGTACCGTCGCGAACCGTCCATCATTGGGTTTTATATCCTGCTGGTAGGGCAGATGCCCGCCCTAAGCAGATGATGGGTAGACCGATGCCGGTCGTAGGCTGATGCTCGCTACAGGCAGGATCCTGCTACTGCTGTTTGTTCGTGAAGTCAGCTGTCTGCAGACAGCGGTTCACACCTACATGCAGATTATTACGTGTCATATAGGCTGTTGCGCGGCCGGTCGGTTGGCGCCCGACGAAAACTCAAAATGCACGACAACACCCTGCCGAAGCGGCGTCGAGCTGCCGTCTTAGCAGACGACAACCGGCTAACAAATGACACACTCTAAGCGGATGCCTGCTATAGGCAGATGACTGCTATAGGCAGATACCTGCTATTGATGTTCGGTCATAAGAAAGCGGTCTACGGACACCCTTTCACAATTATTACGTTCCATATAGGCTGTTGCGCGGCCGGTCGGTTGCCGCCCGACGCCATATTCGATCGTACGACAACGCCCTGCCAAGCGACGTCGAGCTGCCATCTTAGCAGACGACAACCGGCTAATAAATGACCTACTCTAGGCGGATGCCTGCTATGGGCAGATTATTATCATTATTATTAAATCGTTCATTTCCATCGTCTAGCAATGGGTTTTCAATACTTAGGTGTAACACATCAGACTTATTTTAAAAAATACTGTATTTGAATTAGCTAAGCAAGAAAGGAAAATGAATTTGTGACAGCACATTTCCTGTCGGCGGCCGATTTGTAGCTACTTCGTGTTGCAAAACAGTTTTCACAATATGTGCTATATTTTTAAGTGAGAAACTCATGGGCATGGGATTGATAAATTCAAAATTAATGAATACATCGCAACTCATCTCTAGTAGGCGGCTGGCTTGTCCTTCATGGAACCGAATGGAATACACAATATACCATTAAATATATACCAGCACTCATATATTCATACAAATATACATATACATGCACATATATATATATACAAATACATATACTGGAAAAACATACAAATACCTACATTCATATATGGACGAATCAGTTTAAATTAAGTGGGGAAGTACAAAACTCAGATGGACGGAGTCCTCCAACAGAAGAATAGAGAACAATGTTACCTTTTATGATGGCGATTGCAACTTAAAAATTGTACGGTAATTGGTAGAATTCATTTATTTATTTATATACGTATAAATAGATTAATGCGAGCGGCTACACATTATTCATCGACAGACAGAGCACACTTTAAAAAGATTGAGACATTGAAATAGAGGAGACGTTAGTTAACAACAAGGGTAATTGGCAGGGGCAATTGTGCCAAGTGTGGAGATATAATAACCAGTTACAGCCAAGTATCAATGAATCAGAATAATTCAATGCTGGAGTAAACCAGTCGGATGAATATACTTCCGTTATAGGAGACAAGGTAGAGTATTAGCTTATAAAGCAATGTTTGTATCATCAAAAAAGATGCAATAATTGTTAGAACCAGTTCAATGAGTTATTTTAAAATCGAGTTAACCTTTGTCAAAGTTAGAAGCTGCCTATCGTTCCTCGAAAAAACAGAGTTTGTATTTTAATTATACTAAAACGAACAGGAACATTTAAAACATAGAAATAGACAAAACGCTAGTTAACACTTATGGTAATTGTCAAAGATAATTGTGATCGGTAGCAACATAGAAAACATAAGTATCGTCAGAGTAAAAATGATTAGATGGTGTCTCAATGTTGAGAAGGATGGTGGTGGTGGATTCGGACATGCTCATGAACAGAATGCATTTTCTGGTTACTGGTGTTATGCATTTAGCTTGTGTTTGTGGGCAAAGTTACGGTTTTGAATTGATCGGCCAATAGATGTTCATTGAGCCTATTCTTGAAGGGCGTGTTGGATTCAATATTCTTTAGGCTTGTTGGGAGGTTGTTCCAGAAATTTGGTCCAGTGATCAAAAAAGCTCGCCAGGCGGTTCCTGTTTTCCTGTGTTCAACGTGCAGAGTATCATTATTTCTTGTGAATCGATTGTTCTTTTCACCTCGCAAATAAATGAGTCTTTGGCTGCCGGGTGAATGTTTTTCTAGAAGATTTTTATGAATTTTAATCGACTCATGGAGTGCCAGTTTGTTGTCAATATTGAGTTACTGTAATTTTTCGAGGAGAGGACTTACGTGGTCTCGTTTTCTGTGGCTACCATCGCACGTTATTCTTGCCGCAAAATTTATACAACGTTGCACTTTCTATTTTTGAGTTTGGTGCATTTCCCTCAAATTGAAAGCCAGTAGTTAATGTGAGAAAATACTAAAGCGTGGACAATCAGTAATCTTGATTTGATGTCCAATTCTTTTTTTGCAGAGTTTAGGAACAAAAGTGTTCCATTCAACGTGGAAAACAAAGAGTAGTTACGTGGTGTTTAAAGGAAAGATCGGGATCAAACCATACTCCCATACTTATAACTTTATCTTCAACAGGAATGTCAGATTTACCTATCCTGATAGAGAAATTAATTGGAACTGCTTTTCTTTTTTGAGTTCGAGCTGAACAAAATGCATTTTGTTTCTTCTGAGTTGAGTTTGAGTCCATTTTCATCATACCAAGATTTCAGATTAGTTACGGCTGTCTCAGCGTCGTCTTTCAGCGCATTTAGATCCGACGGTTTTTGTGAAACAATATTTTGACATCATCGGCGTACATCACCATTTTCGCTTGATTTTTTGGTTTTTGCAGTCTATGTCATATACAAAGACCAGGAACAACAAGGGGCCAAGTATCGAACCTTGAGGGACCCCAAAGGCAACTGTGGCCGAATTTGACATAGTTGCGTTATCGAGTTTAACCGATTGTTGCCGATTCAGCAGATAACATTCAAACCTAGTAGGGCCTATTCCGATGTTGCTGAGCTTGTCAAAAAGAATTTTGTGACTTACACTGCCGAATGCTTTCAATAAGTCTAGCAATACCAGCAGAGATATCTGTCCCTCATCAGAGTTTTTGTACAGATCTTCAGTGATGCTCATAAGTGCGTCTTCTGTTGACAATTTTTGCCGATAAACATACTGGCAGTCATTCAACAGCTTGTTTGATTCCAGGTAATCAATCAATTGGATAGATATTACCTTTTCTACAATCTTGAATAGGACAGGCAGAAGACTGATTGGTCTAACGTTGGATGGTTCATTCTTGTCCCCAGATTTATGAATTGCTTTGATGAGTGCATGCTTCCAGATCTCTGGAAAAGTTTCACTTGCTATGGAGGTGTTAATAACTGTGCTGATATAAGGCAAGGTAACTAAAAGGCTGTCGTCCAGATATTGTAGGGCTAAACCATCTATTCCTGTTAAATTTGTGTTCCTCAAGGCAAAAACAGCTCGTTTTACTTTGTGTTGCAATACTTGCTTTGGTTTCCATTTGATGTTTGCTTCAAGGTCGCTGTCTCCATCCAAAGCTTTTGGACTCCATTTATTTTTACGTCGCTCTGTAATTCTTGGTAAGCTTCCTGGGTTACCTTTTCAAAAACCTGTTTCCCAACTCCAGCAAAGTAATTGTTAAACTTTTCCGAAGCTGCTTGAGTATTCGGATAAGTAAGTGAGGTAATCTTTTTTTTGTAGGGAGCAATTCTTTTTAGTAAATTCCACGTTTCTTTTTGATTGTTTCTGCACCGTTCTAGTTCTTCATGATGGTATTTAATTTTTGTGCTCCTGACTTCTCGTTTGACCCTTCGATTTTGAATTCGAAATAATTCTAACCAAGTGATGCTTCGTTTTGCTCTGCGTTTGAGATATTTTTAAGTGCAATTTCGTTTCGCAGTTTTTCTGTAATCCATTTAACTGGCATGCTTTCCATTGTTTTAGTTTCCGTTGGCGCCACTGCGTTCAGACATGTGAGAAGATAGTCTGTGAGTAATTGGGCTTGTTCTGTGACGTTATTTGTGCTATGTATCGGTTTTGCCATCTCAACGTTTGCCACTAGTTGTGCTCTGAAATTATCCACGGTGTAATTTCTTTTTGTACGACAGTTTTTTTTGTATACTTGTTTTTTCTCTTTTCTGACGTTAATGGCACAGTTTATTTCATGGCGGTCCGAGAAAGAATTCGGGGCTCCACGTCTGTGGTTGGGATTCGGGAGTAATTCTTGTTGCACTTTTTATGAGCTGATGCAGCCCGAGTCTGTCTAAAATCAGCTTCATATTGATGGATTTATTTCAATTGATCGTCATTGAAATCTCCCAAAATGTACAGCGTTTTCCTAAGCGGATAGCTTCTCAAAATCTTTCTTCAATGTATTGAAAAGACTTCACTTGCTTTGGGTGGTCCGTAAAGAGAACCAACAACAAACGATCTGTTTTTTCGCACCTGGATGTTCACCCAAAGGTCATCAACTTCATTACTGTCGCTAAGTATTACTTGAGAAGAGGTATATTCTTCTGGCACATAAATCACGGTTCCACCTCTTTTCCTTTCTCTATCTTTTCTATAAACATTGAAGCTGTCAATCTCGATAAAGGTAGGGTTAATGTCAGATTCCAGCCAGGTTTCAGTCAGACATAGGATGTCAATTGAGTCCTCCTTCATCATCATTTTGATGTGATCCATCTTGGTTCTTAAACTTCTAACGTTTATATGTTCAATCACAATATTATTTAGGTTTTGATGGGTATTTACAGACGTGGTTGCTGATGGGTGGTTGCTGCTTCCAGATTGAACAGTTTGTGCCTATAGTCATTTGTTTTCACTTACAGGACAGTTGGTGTCACTTTGGGATGATTGCAGAGGCATCTCTTCATCGAATATGGATGTGTCCTTGTTGTATTGCAAAGGAGAATACCTATTGGAACACTGCACATTAATTTCAGCATGCTTGTTTCGCTTTGCTACAATATTTTGTGGTTCAAAATGTGGCTTCAGAGGATGGGTTGGTGCATGACTACTATAGTGGTCCTCTTTCTTGGCTACAAATATTCAGTATTGAACAGCTTCATCACTCTTAAAGTTGGTCGGATTAATTACATTTTTTGTTACAATGTTCGAACTTGTTTCATCTAAGATTGTGATATGTATTCTGAGTGCGTTGCTGAGAATTGCGGGGACTAGATCGCCAAAACTGCTAGTATACTCTTTGTTTTCAAAATACTTTCCTCTCTCGGAGAGGAACCTATCATCTTTTAAATACTTAGTGAAGGCTTCGTAATCTTCTATGTAGTTGAAGGATTCCTCCATTGCTTTAGTTTTTATCACTTCTAAGATGTTTTCATCGTTCAGTCCTGTTTGTTTAACTAAGGATCCTTTCACCGTGTGAATCATACAATGTCCGTCTGCTAGTGTTGATTGTCTTTCCAATCTTAAATCATTAAGAATGGTGTCAATTTTGGTGTTTCTGGGGAGTTGTTGCAAGTTTTCCGTCACCTGCATTGGCGTTCGTCCATCTGGTTTATTGCTTTTTGTGTCTGCAACGCCACCCTCATTTAGATTTTTAATATGCTCTTCAGTAACACTCTTACTGATGTTATCTAAGAATCTGGTGGCTAATTCTCGAGTGGCATTGTTTGTATGTTTGGGATATCCTTGCTTTCGGTTTTGTTCTTTGTTATTGAGGGTGGGTTGGAGCAGGGGCGACTGACCAGAACCAAGGGAAATAAATTTAAATCGGTGATTGAAGAGAGGCATGGCTGAGGATGGCTGAACCGTGCTTGAGGAAGGAATGGGTGGAGGGGGGTAATATATGGAAGGGATTAATGGGAAAGGTAGAGTTGGACTTTGGGCTGAGGTGAGAGAATGGTAGCAAAAGTGGGAGCTTGAGGAAAGAACGGATGGAAGGGGGTAATATATGGGAGGGATTGGTGGGATAGGTAAAGTTGGATTTTGGGCTGAGGTGAGAGAATGGTAGCGAAAGTGGGAGCTTGAGGAAAGAACGGGTGGAGAGGGGTGATATATTGAAGGGATTGACGGGATAGGTACTGTTGGAGTTTGGGTTGAGGGTAGGGAGTGATAACGAGAGTGGGAGCTCGAGGAAAGAATGGGTGGAGGAGGGTAATATATGGGAAGGATTAGCGAAATAGGTAGAGTCAAAATTTTGGCTGAGGTAAGGGAATGGTAGCAAGAGGAGAGGATTGGAAGTGTGCTGCAAGCATAATTGGACGAATTTGTGTGAGTAGTGTAGAGTGAGGGAGGAGGGTAGGAGAAGAAATGAGGAAGCGCTGAGGGGACGCTATTGCTGCGACCGTGTTGAGAAGGCGGTGCATGGAAGCTAATTGTGTGGGGATGATAAGGAGTCACTAATTGGTGATTTTTAGTTTGGGGGTGATGAGAGGGCGCTAGGATGTGAGTTGTCTGCGAGTAGATGTCCTTTGTTGACGTGAGATGGGGTGATGGTACGAGATGATGGCCATATGAGGAAGGGAAGTAGAGGGAGGGAGGAGACCAGAGTAATGATTGCTTGCTTCTGACATTGTTATAGTATAGGGATGGCAATACCTCAACCCTTTGAGGAACGTAACGTGCTAACGTGTTGAGGAATTTGATAATTCCACTATTGTTTAGACTAGTATTCTCTGAATGAAACCATCGTTTGTCGGGGGTACCAGTGGATTCGTCTCTTAGTTTGCCTGTTGGGATATTTTTGAGCCTCAAGGAGTGGCAAAGACTCATGAAACGGCACCTCTGTTTCATTGTTTTCAGATTGAGGGGTTCTGCCATGTACGTCTTAGCGTTTTGGTTTTTCGTTGAAATTGCGGTGGTTATTTTGACAACTACCTCATTTTCGACGTAGTCCGTGAGCACAATGATGTAATTTTTGAATGGATTTGCGCTTTCAATAATTTTAAACAGAGCACCTTAGTCGTTAATATTCATCTTTTCAGAAGTGCATCCATCTGAAAGGTCGGACGTTAGCACATTTTTCATGAGGATATCACCAATGAGTATTGTCTTAGGGAAATTGGTATTTTCTGTTGACCCGGTGCTGGTGCTTGATGCTTTACAGTGAGCCGGTTTTGCTGTTGCGGATTTTTCTGTTGATGTGGCGATTAAAGGCTCTGTATCGGAGGAAGAAATCAGAGTTATGGACTCAGTTTCAGAGGTACAAGGGGTGGGAGATCGAGAGCTCAGCAGCGTTGGGTGAGTATGTCACTGAATGAGCTACCCCGTGGGAGAGGGTAGGCTTCTCTGTATCGCGTTTTAGGGCACATGCGCTTGCCACCGGAGTGAGTGGGTAATGCGGCAGCTCTATGTTTATAGGCTTGCTGGTTCTGGTGCATTTTTGGCTTTTGCATGATATGCAGTCTCTGTTATTCTTACATGCGCATTTCATGCATGTTGCATCAGGATTTGCTTCTGTTGGCAGTGTGGCTGTGGGGCGACATGTCTTTAATTCAAGGTTAAATCTCAGTGAAGTAGACTACTTAAAGGGTTTGTTGTCGAAGGGGCTTAGAGAGCATCTTATTAGCTTATTATTTTAAGGCTCTGCGTTAAGAAAAGGACCGGTGACGTTATTTTGTGCAGAATCGTATGTGGGTATTGCTTATCGTTCAAACACATATAAATCTTTGTTCAATTGTTCAAAACCATTTCAATCTTGGGTCCATCTATTTTACCGCGTCATTCCTACTTGCTTTTAATTGTATGTCAACATTACAAACTCTTTGTAATGATAAAAAAGTATATTCAGAAAAGAGGCAGAGACAAATAATTACCTAGTAATTTCATTAAATGCTGACTAAGCCTACGCAAAGCTGTTTGATATAAACTTAATCGGAAGACGCAGGTACAAAGTTGTTATTCTATTGGTCGAAGGAAATTGCACCAAGTAATTAAGTTTTCGGTTATAAGAATTTGTTCGAATTATCCAAAACTTCGTTAATATTTAGAAATAATTCAGACAGGAGGGACTAATATTTTAGCAAAAAATTATGATAAATGTTGACTGGCCAAAAAGATATTTGTCATAGCGTAAACTTCAAAATTCGGAAAGAAATACATATCATTATTTATCTGAACTGGAAATTTTTGAGTTGTCGTACACTTTACCATATGTTACTCAGAGCCTCCCATTTGCAAAGGTTGATGAGACATAGGCAGAAACGATATAACAATCTCTTTTAGTGTATGAAGTACCTGATGGTAAATTTGCAGTCCATTAGGTCGACAGGCTTATACTGCAGTGCAATTTACTTGAAGAACCGGAATGAGTCCTAAACTTAACAGGGGAGGAGAGGCAGTGGAAAAGAAGGCAGGGGTAGAGAGCAGCATCAGCTACTCATGACCGTGAGATGGAGAGGGGCGCGCACATGTGTACACATTAGACGGGGCCGCACACAACTACAATGTTTCAGATAAGGTATGCATAAAACGGCAGCTGAAATGTTGATAATTTTCACAAATAATCTTGAAGTAACAGGAAAAGAGATGGGCTACCTTGGTTTTGACGGTTGTCGGGAAAAAATTGAAAAAATTACATTATTTTATACGAATCAAAATTCAACACAAAATAATCTTGAACAAATCACAAATGAATGCTAAGACGCTCAAAAAGTAATCTACTCTGACGTGTATGACAGATTCGCACAATCTAACCATCCTAGATATTTTAATTAGAGTAGCTGTTCCATTTACAATTTGTGTCTTAGAGCCACTCATGTGTGCTAGTTAATGCAACCTAGGAAGAAACAATATACACTTGTTCAAGAAAATTTTACAATAAGTTATGTGGAGTAGTAAAGAACATAAACACAATTTTTAGTTAAATGAATGTGCCTTCAAGGATCGCTTGCCAGTCGCCGATTCTATTTGTGTAAAAGATACCCAATGAGTGATCAACAGTCGATAAGAAATCACAGGCTTATACTATGGTGTGCAATTTATTCGCGGAAATGCGATGAGTTCTAATAGCCAAAATTATGACGTATTACCTTAATACGAATTAATCTACAGAGTTATGAATTAAAAA
Organism: Gammarus roeselii; assembly: GCA_016164225.1. Classification (NCBI taxonomy): domain Eukaryota; kingdom Metazoa; phylum Arthropoda; class Malacostraca; order Amphipoda; family Gammaridae; genus Gammarus; species Gammarus roeselii. Next base: position 13,837 of record SDVV010001215.1, on the reverse strand, counting down.
CCATGTTTATGCGGAAGGAATGACTACCGATCTATTGAACATGTCGCAGTTCTATGTACATTATATTCGCTGTCACGCTGCATTTTCGGGATACAGTTTAAAATAGATCGCGGTTCTGCATGAAATGTTTCAAATACTTATATAGCACGGTGAAATTGTTCAAACTGTGCTCCTGTTCTTTACCGTTTCACTACATAATAGGTAAATTAAAAATATATATGCAGGCAATCAATGAATAAAAATTTTAATTCATAAAAGACAAGAGCAACGAATATGTTCGCAAGAAAGGGAAGATCAAAATTGTTTGTTCCTGATCAAATGAAGATATTCAGTTCAAGTATTGACTGCATGTGACGCAACCTGATCGGAGGAGCAGTGAAAAAAGGGACGGGGGCGGGGGTAGAGAGCAGCAGCGGTTCATGATCATGGGATGATGATAGGCACGCACGTATGAACACGTCAGTCTGAAATGTACACAGCCCCGTTTTTGTTAGGGTGTGACGTTTTGCTTTGGCGTTCTTGCGTCAAGTTTTCGAGCACAAGTTGAAGCTTTTTCAATATTGTGTAGGATTTATTTTCTCATGTTGTACAGCTGCGATATGATCTAAAAAAGACTGCCGGAATCATTCCGCCTAAGAAAAACAGAACAAAAACAGAGCACATATGAAAAAAAAGCTACACTGATCAAGGTCTGACAATGAAATTTTCTTAAAGATGATTATCAGCTGACAAACATTTAAAGGGTGAAATTCTTTATCTTCCGCGAGGTATTTCACCAGGAATGTAACGCGGGTTTGAAAATGTTATGAGATTATTCAAACTAGAGATGTTGAGCGACATGGAAATTGATACATGCGGTGCAGCGGCACACAAAAACGTGAAGTTATAGGTCTAAAAGTTGCATTTAGGTGGGCATCTTGCACACGCAGACATCTTGTGATCGTTATCTCACGCGCTGTAATTGAAGATTGATTGAATTTCCTACCTGATATAATAAAAAAAATGGATAACTTATTATATTGAGATTTCAAGTAACAAGAAAGGTAACCAACAAAGACATGAATTAAAGCTAATAGTAAAATTGAAGCAAATTGAAAAATTACCTTGGCATATTTTCCTATAAAAAATACTTAAGTAAATGTCCTGAGCGCAGGATAAAAGATAATGAACGCATTAGAGTAATATAAGAAACACGAAATACGAGATAATCGTAGAACAAATGCAAACTGAAAAAATAATCTTCTAGAACATTACATGAGAAAATTAAACCATGAAATAGTCTTAGGAGCAACAAGCTCATGGGCTCAAAAAAAAAAGTTCAACAAACACATTGAATAATTGAACAAATGAATTTTATCTTGTGGCGGAAATATACTTGGCACAGGCAATAAACCACCAAGAAGTGCAACTGACTAAGTGAAGTGGAACTTTTTGAACGGCAAGAGAGAGAGAGAGAGAGTAGAATATCAGCACTGGAGAAATTTAAATGTGTTGACCCTCAAGCTGGCCCAAAACAGCAGCTGGAATGAAACGTTGGTCCCACTGTTTGGCTAGAGGGATCCTGAGGCAGGTCGAAGTAGTTGAAGTTGAACAACAATTGGTTGCAACGAGGGATTTTCAAGACGGTCCAAAGTAGATCCACAATGTATGCAGCGCAGGATCATCGAAGGATAGGTGAAAGCAGCCAGTCCACTGATAGCGGAGGGGAGGGCGTAGGTGGCAAGGCTTCAGAAGGTGGAGGCGGAGGGATGTTGGTCTGTTACACCCAGCCTAGGCAGGCGACTGCAAAGGCCCATGGGAACAACGGGTCACTCACTGTGCGTGCATGCGTGTGTCGACGCAGCTGAGGCAGGCGAGGGGTGGTAGGGAGGAGTAGGTTAGGCAGTACAGGTAGTGAAACCTTCCCTCACGACGTAAAATCACCCTCTTTTGTAAGCAAACACCTATATGGAACTACAAGTGCAAGATCATCTAGTGAGGCCTAATTAACCACGCAAGTTTTTTGGGTGAGCCGGTTCAAAGAAACGTCTCTCAAGTTGATCAAAAGCATGGGTTGTGGTACTTTGGGCAACAATAAAGCACAACCACGAGACTGTCAGTGGAGCGCCAAAACGCACAGGGTTGCCAGAGGCTTCAACGCTGGCCGACGAGCATAGCTTTTGGATATAAACAAGAACTTTAAAATTCGACCGTGTTACCACAAATTCCGGTAAAGCGTGACACCTATGGATAGGTGAACAGTTCACTCATTGAGTGGAAACTAAAACAGATTCGCTAGAACCTGAGGACCAGGTGTATGATCCCAAACACGAGGAGGGCAGCAAGACTCACTAATTGCCTAATGACTTCTAATGATATGTCAATAAAGAATATATCTCATGTATCTACTTTAACACCCGTTCGCGAATACTGCCTAGAAGTAGCGCAGTGTAGACGTGTGTACTGACGCAAAAATCATTAAGGAGCGTTGATGCCGCCAGATGAAGCTAGCAGCGTTGATGCCGCCAGATGAAGCTTGCAGCGTTGATGCCGCCAGATGACACTAGGAGCGTTGATGCCGCCAGATGACGCTGGGAACGTTGATGTCGCCAGTTGACGCTAGGAGCGTTGATGTCATCAACTGACGCTAGCAGCGTTGATGTCGCCAGTTGACGCTAGGAGCATTGATGCCGCCAGATGACGTTAGCAGCATTGCTGCAGCCAGATGACGCTAGGAGCGTTGATGTCACCAGATGACGCTAGCAGCGTTGATGTCGCAAGTTGACGCTAGGAGCGTTGATGTCGCCAGTTGACGCTAGGAGCGTTGATGCCGCCAGCTGACACTAAGAGCGTTGATGCCGCCAGATGACGCTAGCAGCGTAGATGTCACCAGATGACGCTAGCAGTGTTGATGCCACCAGTTGACGCTAGGAGCGTTGATTTCGCCAGATGACGCTAGTAGCGTTGATTTCGCCAGATGACGCTAGTAGCGTTGATGTCGCCAGATGACGCTCGTAGCGTTGATGCCGCCAGATGACGCTCGTAGCGTTGATGCCGCCAGATGACGCTAGGATCGTTGATGCCGCCAGATGACGCTAGGATCATTGATGCCGCCAGATGATGCTAGAAGCGTTAATATCGCCAGATGACGCTAGGATCGTTGATGCCGCTAGCAGTGTTTATTTTAAGAGGGGTCAACACTTCAGTGGGAACTGTTGGAGATATAAGCACTGGACGGATGACGAGGTGCATGGGGTATGAAAGGAACGAGTATCTTTGGAAGCACTCTGAACAATTTACTTTAAAATATGTCAAATATTACTTTCACATCCTTTCACGAACACTGCTTAGAAGAGTCTTTCGGCTGAGCGGTTTAAAGCTCATGTCTGCCTTTAAATGGCCGCAGTACGTGCTGAGAGAAAGGAAAGCAGCGGAGTGGAGGGGGGGGGGGAGAGGGCATTGGTTTAGGGTTCTTCACTGTCTTTTGTTTCGTGTTACTCACAAGGGACGAGGGTGTGGAATTTTTGGTTCATGTTCATGCATCGAGTTTTCGGACACGCGATAAGACTTTCTTCGATATTGTACGTGAGCGGCTTTCTCACTCTTGAATTTTCTTGCGTTCATTTGTGTTCCTGCTTACGTGAAATGATTCTGATCTCGATCTAGTGCTTCTGTAGTTGATTCAGTATTCAGCAGCTGCCAGTGGAACTATGCGGCACTATATCGTGGTAAAAACACAGCTGGATGCGTGGCTTCTCTGACACTTCTACTGGGCCGAGTATGGCGGGTTCATTCTTGTTCAATATCACGTATTACATGAAAGTACAAACTACTTTACCACTATCAGTTAAATTTATGAATTCAACATCACTTTACAGTGTAGTCTAACACGGTTTTTAATGTGATTCTGACACCAATCCTCCTAAATTCCACTAAAACTGTGAAGCTTGGCTGCACACACCCTCACTCGGCGACGGACGGACGGAAAACTGATGCCTACTACAGACAGATACCTGCTATTGATGTTTGGTCATGAAGTCAGTGATCTTTGGACAGCCTTTCACACCTACATGCAGATTATTACGTGCCATTAAGGCTGTTACGCGGCCGGTCGGTCGACGCCCGACGCCATCTTGAATTGTACGACAACGCCCTGCCGCGAGGCGTCGAGCTGCCATCTTAGCAGACGACAGCCGGCTGACAAATGACGACACGCCAAACAATACATATGGGTACGAAAGGGTGTGTTGCGCGCCATATCGTACTGTCATAATTTAGTTATTATAAATATGAACGATGATAGCTCGTTTTGAGCATCATTTAAAGCAAATCTTCTGGATGATTCTTGTTTAGAACATTCTTTACGGCAAGTATACTGAACAATGATAGCTCGTTTAGAGCATTGTTTAAAGCAATACTTCTGAGCGATGATAACTCGGTTGGAGCATCATTAAAGCAAGTCTTCTGAACGATGATAGTTCGTTTAGAGCATCATTTATAGTAAGTCTCTTAACGGTGATAGCCTGGTTAAAGCATCATTTAAAGCAAGACTTCTGAATGATGACAACTTGTTTAGAGCATCATTAAAGGAAGTCTTCCGAACGAGGATAACTTGTATAGAGTATCATTTTTATCAAGAATACCGTACAATAATAGCTCGTATAGAACATCATTTAAAGCAAGTCTACGGTACGATGATAGCTCGTTTCGAAGCGTCATTTGGAACAATTCTCCTGACCAATGATAGCTAGTTTAGAGCATCATTTAAAGCAAGACTTTCGAACGATGATAGCTTGTTTAGTGCATCATTTAAAGCAGATCTTCTGAACGATGATAGCTCATTTAGAACATCCTTTATAGCAAGTATACTTAACAATGATAGCTCTTTTAGAGCCTCATTTAAAGCAAGACTCCTGAACGATGTGAGCTCGTTTAGAGCCCCATTAAAGACCATTATTAGAGTAAGTGTTCTGCACGATGATAGCTCGTTTAGAACATCCTTTATAGCAAGTATACTGTACGATGATCGCTCGTTTAGAGCATCCTTTATAGCAAGAATACTGTATGATGATAGCTTGTGAGAGCATCATTTACATTGTATCAACGGAACGAGGATAGCTCGTTCAAAGTATCATTTGAAGTAAGCATTCTAAGCGATAATAGCTTGTTCAGAGCATCACGTAAAGCAAATCCTCTACACGATGATAGCTTGTTTAGAGCATCCATCATAGCAAGTATGCTGAACAATGATAGCTCGTTTAGAGAGCATCATTTAAAACAAACTTCTGAACGATGATAGCTCGGTTTGGAGCATCATTTATAAACATGTCTTCTGAACCAGAGGATCATGTGACACATATGACGTCCCGCGAGTCCAAAGTCAGTGTCGCTCGCCAGACCCATTGATATACAGTGGCTTCTCAGTGACATTGAATTCATTGGGTCATATACGTATTACCGCCCCAGCGTCTTTACGGACGCTAACAATGCTCGACATTGAAATCCAACGCTATGAGTGGTTTCGGGTCAACATTGCATAGCTCATTACCCAATAATGATATAAGGAACCACACTCGTGCACACATTATTTTGTGCTATGTGACAGTGATTGCGAGCATAAATTTGAATCAGAACATCCACTTCATACTTGTCTCTGCATTGTTTCAGTCGCGATGTCCTAAATCACCTCAGCGACAGGCGAGCGATAGAGAGTCACAAGACGACTCCTCAAACGCAGATATCCTTCTGATGTCCGCGTCACAGGCTCACAATATGCCTATCCACTGCCCAACGATGACATATATACCGAATGCCTAAGGGACTCCAGCTGTTTTGAAGGTCACGTATTCCGGCCAGTGGGGTGCAACATATGCCTATGAGCTATGATAGTGCCTCCAGGCAGTGCTACCTTTGAGGCGTTTAGGAATAAATATCGTGCAATGAGACAGAGCCTGATAATGACCTTATAAAAGTTCATTTCCTCTCCGGCGGACCTGAAGAGCACCACTGTTTGGTCCTCGTTCGAAGGTCCACTCCTATTCTGCCGCCGGCTACTTCTAAGAAGCTTTCAACCCAGCTTCTTGAATATATCTTCGTGGTCGAGCAACTAATCAATCGAGGGGTGACTATCAAAGATGACGGAGTGTTCAATCTAGAACGTACACCAGATGCACTCCCGAAACGCACCACTCAAATTGATGACGCAATGCCCACCAAATCGACAGCAAAGGAGCTCGACTACAGGTCGAAAGTGCACTTTATGCTTACATCAGGCTGCCATAGAATCAGGGCCCTGAATTTGCTAATGCGCCAATCCTCCCTCCAAAGGCTCACTTTGAGAACACTAAGGGCAAGATTGCTCTTCCTTTCCAGCACATTACTAGACATGTACATACGAAGGATCTCCAGCTACGCGCTCAGGTCGCTCAGAACCTGTGCGGCTATATCCTCAGCGCGTCACTGACGGGTATTCTTGCTCGCATCCGTGATCCCATATTGACAGCAGGCACGCGAGTTACCACCCAGTCCCTGCATTGATTGTTTGAGCACTCCACAGGCTCCACTCACAAACTGTCGTCAGGTTCCCTGACCGATGCGGCTCATTGGCAATACAAAATCCGCTTTCAGGCTCTGGACAAACTTGCTTTGGAGTCTGTTTGGGCAGCCGTTCTAGCGACCTTGAATGCTTTCTAGGCGCTTGAAACCTTCCGAAGTAGAACGGAGGTCTTCTCTGTTATAGCCCTCTCCACTTCAGGTTTCGTGGCCCCTGCACCGCCCCGCCGGTGGCACAAACGCCTCAGCAACCACAGAAGGGGGTCGCGCGTTGTTCCTTTTGTTGTCAAAACGGTCGACATGCATCTTCCAGTGATCGCCTGCGTTCCTGCGCAGTGCCATGCAACCCCAAAAGGAAGCATGGGGGCCCCAGTACCTCACATACAGGTTCGGATGCCCGCCCCTCCACTGCCCCACGCGACCAGGGACGTAGCCAGAATGGTCGAGGGAAATCGCGGAGGAGGACGCGGAGGCTCAGCAGCCAAACGACCCTTCCCCCATCCAAGTCATCAGGTGACAACGGAAAGCGTTACCGGTCCCCTTCTTGTAGGTACTGACGCTCTTCCGGCGGCCCTCAGAAGTTGTTGTTGCTTAGCACCGGTTTCTACCTGCGGTTGTGGAAACCGTGCCAGCGCACCGCACCGCACGAAACCCTCGATACTCACCGACACGCGCGTGTTGAGACAAATGAAGGTGGGAGACGATAAATACGTGACCGGCTTAGTGGTGTGGTAGAGTGTTTTTGTTGCTGTCTGAATTAACTTTGTGGGCTGTGTGGCGGTTGTTCAATTCTAATTGTGGACACCAGAACATGGAAACTTGCAGCGTGTTCATGTCCCTCAGCCACACTGCAACGCACAAACCAGACGCGTGCAGGGATAACCTCATGTGGAACAGGAATGTTTAGTAGGGGAGAAATTATGGGGATTGTTCACTTGTCCATGAAAAACAATGCAGTGTATATGTCGTGGCTCTGGTGTCTTGGAAGTGTTGGTGGGCCCGAAGGCTGGGCAGTGCACAGGCTGCATCCACATCAACACCGCAGAGATAGCGCACAAGGCGCAATTTCCACCGGCGAGGTTATGAAACAGGGTGTGTCGAGGGACTTTCGCTGGGGCCGGAGCCCCAGACGCCGCGCCGCCACCGCAGGCAAGGCATCTTGATGGAGTTGGCTCGCCTGACTCGTGTAGGCTCCCTCATGGGCGGTGCCCTCAGGAAGAAGCCTACACGCTAGCTAGGCGACTCCAGCCCTCAGGAATCGCCTAGCACACGGGAGCGGAGCCTCGCTTTTGCTCAAACGCATCCTGTCCAACGGTCTCAATTACTCTGTCTTTCGAGGACAACACAGGGACATTCTCAAACCTCTCGTGTTAGACTTCCTGCGGAGAGGCATAGTCAAAGCAGTGCCCAGGCAACGGGCCTTCGTTTCTCGCATCTTTGTGGTTTCCAATGCCTCGGGAGGGAATCGGATAGTGATCGACTTCTCCAGGCTCAACAAATACATCTCGGTACCTACGTTCTGAATGTCCAACCCGCAAAGAATACGGGCCGTGCTGAAAAAACCTCTATGGTTCAACAAATTGGTTATCAAGGACGCTTTTCCGGCACATCCAAATGCACCTCAGGTTCCACAAGTGCCTGGATTTCAAACTACGATGCCAGCTATACCTTTTTTCGGCCTCAACCTAGGGCCGAAAAACTGCGGTCCCAGGTTGAGGCAAAAACTACACTTCCGCAGTTTACCAGCAAGGGATAGACGCAGCCTTCTACATCAACGACTGGCTGCTCTGGGCACCGACAGCAAATCAGCGCTGGCTCAACCCACAGACGGCCAGCGCTCTTCTCCTCAAGCTAGGCTTCTACATCCACCTGGCGAAGTTTATTCTGGAATCCATCCAGCAGATAAAACTTCCTAGGAGTGACGCTAAACGGAGAGGTCGGGTCCATCGCCCCGACCTCAGAGCACATCAACCGCTGCAGGGACATGGACACGGATATTCAATCCCGCGGAACTCTCGGTTCAGCAGCATCAGGGTTTCCTCAGCTTAATCAATTTCCTTACACCATACCTGCGTCACGCCCACGACTTCAACGACATGGTAATAGCAGCACGGTCTCTGCGATCCAACAAGCCCATCACTCTAACTCCTATAACAGCATTGCAGTACAGCACTGGTGCAGCGATTTCTCCGTTCACTCCCACGTCCCTCTCGTAATGCCTTGACCGGAGCACCTCCTGAAGACGGACTCATCAGACGAAGCGTGGGGGCAGTCTGTTGCAGAGACCAGCAGTCGTACAGCCGCTGGTCAGCAGTGGAACTCCACATTACGTCAAAGCAATTGCTGGCTATCTTCCTTGCTCTGCAGACACGAGCTCATTTGCCCCACACCACAATCCGCGTGTGGTCAGACAACATGCCAGCCGTAGCTATGGGGAATCACTCGGGCCTCAGCAAGGCGCCGGTGTTGCAGAACGTTTGGACCGATCAACTATCAAGTCCCCAACCAGTCAAAATGGAGTGGACGCTGGCGCCTCAATGCAAATAAACCTCTTCCAACACCCAGGAAACCACAAGCTCCCACTATTTGAGGCTCCGTATCCTCATCCTGTAGCGGAGTTGTTGGAATACTGCTACCGTAACCCCTGCGTGTCGTAGGAGGCGACTAAAAGGGGAGCCCTGTAGCCCGAGCTTAAAATAGTGCTACCGCAACCCCTGCGTGTCGTATGAGGCGACTAATAAGATGACGGGCGAGGGGGCTAGGAATCCCATCCTCTGTAAAATTCTCCCTAAAAAATAGCAAGACAAGCGTGGGGAAGGGAGGCCCACGTCTCTCCGAACCCAATTGTTAGGGTCGCTGAATGTGCGTGCATGTTGTACGAATGAAGCAAAGAGGCGAGAGATTGGTGAGATGTTTGTAAGGTAGAAGTTAGATAGGATAGCGCTGAGTGAGACTAAGTTGAAGAGTGTGAGTTTGGAGTGGTAAGTGGAAGGAAGTCAGGCGTGGATGAAGGTTGGGCAAGAAGAGGTGTGGTGTTGTCATTGAGTGATTGACTGGCTAGTAGCGTTATTGAGTGGAAAGAAGAGTCGTCAAGATTGATGTGGGTGACAGTATAGTTAGGTGTATAAAAAAGGGCCTTTGTGAGTGCGTATGGACCTCTTAGCAAGAGGAGTGAGGAGGAGAGAGAAATGTTTGACTGACCTGAGCGGGTGTATTGACAGTTTTGGAAATCAATTCAATGTGGTTGTGCTGGGTGACCTTAATGCGCGAGTTGAAGATGCAGTAGTGGATAATGTGATAGGGAGGTATGGCGCTCCTGGTAGGAATGGCAGTGGAGAAAACCTTACAGGTTTGTGCATGGAGCAGGAGCTGGTCGTCGGAAACAGCTTGTTCAAGAAGCAAGATATCCACAAGTACTCATGGGTAAGGATGGCCCATGGTGCAGTGATGGATTTGATGGATTTTGTGCTGATTTCGAGATGAGTGGTGAGGAGGCTGTTGGGTGTGCGGGTGTTGAGAGGAGAGGGTGGAGGAGTGTCTGACCATCTGCTGGTGGGAGGAAGATTAGGAGTGGAACATAGGTGGAAGGGGAAAAACGAGTAAGAGGAGGAAGAGAAGTAGTGAAAGTGAGTGAGCTATATGTAAAAAGCAGAGCCAAGGAGTTCCAGCGGGCGTTTAGGAATGAATATGACAACGTGAGAGGGCAGGACCAGCAAAATGTGGAGGAAGAATGGTAGACGTTCAGATATGTCTCGTTGAGATGTTCGGGAAATGTGCGTGGTGTGAGCCGTGAGGGCGGGTGCAGACGGAACGGCTGCAAGTGGTGGAACGAGGAGGTCAAACTGGTTTGGTGCAGAAAATAACAGCTTTTGAAGAGTTGTAGCAAGTAGGGTCGGCGGTGGCCTATGACAACTACATGAAGAGGAAGGAGGTAAAGCGAGTGGTGAGGAGAGCCAAAAGGGACGCCGATGCCAAATGTGGCAGACGGTTGTGTCAGAATTTTGAGAACAAAAAGATGTTCTGAAAAGAGGTGAAGAGGGTGAGAAAGGGAGAGACCGAAATAGAGGAGGCGGTGAAAGATGAAAACGGCCAGTTGTGGTGATGTACTGAAAAGGTGGGCCGAGTATTTTGATGAATTGTTCAATGTCGAGGATGACAGAAAGGTTGACATTGTTGCTGTGGGTGGTGGTGCGCGGATGCCTGTTTTTGGAGAACAACTTGTTGCGGACTTTACTAGGGAAGCGGTGCAGGAGGCGATGGAGGTGATGAAAGCAGGGAAAGCCTTTGGTTTGGATGGCGTTGCGACCGCGTGCCTGAAAAAGAGTGAAATAACAAATGTCGAATGGTTGGTGAGGCTACTGAACATATGTTTTGTGGCGGGCGTGGTGCCGATTGCGTGGCGCAAGGTCTGCATTGTCCCGCTGTATAAGGGCAAAGGAGATAAAAATGAATTCTGTAACTCAAGAGGTATCAGTTTGTTATGAGTGGTCGGTAAGTAGTTTGGGAGAATACTGGTCAAAATTATTAGAGAATGTACGGATTGCGCAATTTGAGAGGAAAAGTGCAACTTTATGAGCGGTAGAGAGAGTGTCGATCAGATCTTTGCAGTGGGACAGATCTGTGAGAAATACCTTGCAAAGGGAAAGGATGTGTTCTGGGCCTTCATGGATTTGGAAAAGGCATAAGACAGGATTGACAGGGAAGCGCTGTGGATGGTGTTGCGTTTGTATGGAGTAGGTGGAAATATGTTGAAAGCATTGCAGAGTTTCTATGTGGCAGCCGAGCAAAGGCTGCGTGATGTCTCCCTGGCTGTTCAATCTCTACATGAATCGAGTGGTCAGGGAGGTGAAAGCGAGTGTGCTGGGTCGTGGCTTGGAGCTGTTGGAAGTGAATGAGCGGAGTTGGCAGTTGAGCCAATTGCTGTTTGCGGGCGATACGGCGCTGGTGGCGGATTCAGAGAAAAAGCTATGTAGGCTAGTGTCTGAGTTTGATAAATAGTGTGAGAGGAGGAATCTGCGCGTGAACGTGGGTAAAAGTCAAGTAATGAGATGCTCGAGGACTGCTGATGCGAGCAGAATTAGTGTCCCCCTAAATGGAGAGGTGTTGAAAGAAGTTCAGAGTTTCAAGTATTTAAGCTCACATGTGAAGAGGACTGAACTAATGAAAACTGAAGTGAAGTCGCGAGTGAAGGAGGGGTGTAAAGTGCTGGTTGCACTAATGAGTGTAATGAGCTGCAGGACGATGGAGATGGAAACAAAGAGAGTGCTGTACGAGAATGTCGCTGTCCCAACTGTGCTACACGGAGCTGAGACTTGGGGGGTGAGAGCAGAGGAGAGAAGAAGGTTGAATGTTTCAGAGATGTAAAGTTTGAGAAGCATGGCTGGAGTGTCGCTGAGACAGGTTTACTAACGACGTGGTTCGAATCAGAACAGGGAGGGAGGTGAAAAAGTTGGAGGGCCGAATGGATTTGCGTGTTCTGAGATGGTTCGGGCCATGGTGAGGATGAATGAAGGGAGATTGGTAAAAAAGGTGATGAAGGCGGAGGCGAGTGGTCGCAGGCTTATGGGTAGACCGAAGTTTGGATGGATGGATGGATGGTGTGAAACAGGCGTTAGGAAGGAGACTTGAAAGTGGAAGAAGCGAGAGAGCCTTCAATGAACAGGCGTGAGTGGAGAATGGTTGTGAATGATTGAGTTTGATGCTGCTCTGATGTGCTTTCTCGCCCTAGACATGACGTTGTCGGGATGGTCGCGGGTGGGGGAGGGGCACCCATTATGAGGTGGCGGGGGTAAACCAGTGAAAACTGTCGGGCCCTGCTGCTAACAACGGAACCTCGGACCGCACTCGTGACCCAGAGTGTGTCTAGTGGGGTTACCGGACGGACCCTTAGCGCAAAAGGGCTAAGTTGTGTGAGTGTGAGCGTATGTGAGTGTGAGCGTATGTGGGCGTGAGGTGAGCCTTGCCGTCGGCCACCCCATTTTCTGAGGGATTCGGCCTAGTGTCTGTATCTGTATCCTCACCCGCGACCAGCTTTGTGGATTCTCTCCAGTCCGAATGGAATCAGTGGACGGAAATATACTTCTACACACCATACAACCTTATCCTCCAGGTGATCCGCAAGCTCAAAACGTACCGCTACAGCGGCGTCCTCGTGGTGCCCAACCACCCCGATGCACTGTGGTAGCCCAAGGTCGTCCCGTCCTTCCGCGAGATTTCGCTCGCCGTCGACGTGTCCCAGCGCGTCGAGGGCAAGGTGCCTCTAACTTCAAGACTCTTCTCTCTTCATCTCGCACTGTTTCTAAAAAGAGTTTTCACGATCAAGTTCAATAGATCGCTTGTAGACACTCAGGTCAACACGCACAGGGAGTCGACCCAAGACCAATACCAAAGCGTCTAGGCTCGCTTCCAAGAGTAGCTGCGCACCACAAAAGGGAAGTCCATCACCCAGACCACACTCTTGACGTTCCTGCACTATACCGGCAAGCAGAGGCAGCTCAATCCTCGCACCGTTTTGGTTGACAGGAATGCGCTTCATATGCTTCTCCTGCACGGGTTTGGTGTCACAACCCAAGAGTCGATCTTCAAGAAACTGGTGAGGGCTGCGGTAGCGGAGTCTGGGGCTCCGGCCCCAGCAAAAGTCCGTCCCTCAACCCACCCTGTTTCATATCCTTGCAGGTAGGAATTGCGCCTTGTGCGCCTTCTCTGCGGGGTTGATGTAGACGCAGCTTGTGTGCTGCCTAGCCTTTGGGCCCACCGACACTTCCATGACACCAGAGCAACGACATATACACTGCATTGTTTTCATAGACAGTGAACAATTTCCATCAATTCTCCCCTACAAACATTCCAGTTCCACAAGAGGTTATCCGTGCACGCGTCTGGTTGGTGCGTTGCAAAGTGGCTGAGGGACATGAACACGCTACATATTTCAATGTTCTAGTGTCCACAAATGAAATTATACCGAACGAGTGGCCATCTGTTAACTGCCATATAACCCACAAAGTTAAATCAGAGAGCAACGAAAACACTTTACCCCACAACTAAGCCGGCCACCCATTTCTCGTCTCCTACCTACTTTGTCTCAACACACGCGTGTCGGTGGGTGTCGAGGGTTTTGGGCTGTTTACTGGCGTCGTTTCCACTACCGCAGGTAGAAACCATGGCTAAACAACAACAACAACAGTCACCTGTTCTCATGAATAATTGACTAATTGAGGCAAGTGTGGCCGTTCCCTGGGAGGTTGTAAATAGGTCCACCAATAATAGAATTAGAATAAGCTTTTTCAGGTAGCTACATGTAAATAAG
>SDVV010001214.1:0-22355 GCA_016164225.1 Gammarus roeselii | reverse complement strand
ATCCGGGAAAAGGCCACCTGCTTGAGGAGAATTAATATATGCCAGGCAAGGGACATCCATGAAATTTGAGCTAAAAGTTAAACAGGCCTAAGTCCTGCGCCGCTTCAAGGGTCACACTCTACGCACCCCTCGATAAAATAGTGTTCGTTTCAAGTCTTTTTGTATATAAACATGTGCCAGATGAGGCCACTCATAACAGTAAAAGGCCAGCCAATAAACGCAGTGGGTAAAAAAAAGGCTATCAGGTAGCTGCTACGCGGCAACCCGCTTTATAAGCAAAAAATATCTTTCTTTTTTAATTACTAGCCTACATAGCTTCTCCTCCAAATTTGCAACCAGGCCGTATCATCAACAAATAGCAACTGGCTCAACTGCCAACTCCGCCCATTCGCTTCCAACAGTTCCAAGCCACGACCCAGCACACTCGCGTTCACCTCCCTGACCACTCCATCCATATAGAGGTTGAACATCCAGGGAGACATCACGCAGCCTTGTCTCAGTCCCACTTTCACTGTGAACCAATCACTCACCTCGCTTCCCACTCTGACGCATGCTCGGCTGTCTGCATAGAAACTCTGCACCGCTTTCACCAGATGTCCGTCCATTCCATTCAAACGCAACACCCTCCACAGAGCTTCCCTGTCGATCCTGTCTCATGCTTTCTCCTGATCCATGAAGGCCCAGAACACATCCTTTCCTTTGGCAAGGTACTTCTCACAGACCTGTCTCACTGCGAAAATCTGATCGGTACACCCTCTACGACTCCCAAAGCCACACTGTTCCTCTCCAATTGCGCAGTCCGTACAGTCCCTAATCCTTTTGATCAGCACTCTCCCGTACAACTTACCAACCACACACAACAGACTGATACCTCTCGAGTTGCAGCATTCATTTTTATCTCCTTTGCCCTTATATAGCGCAACAATGCAGGCACTGCGCCACTCGCTCGGTACCACGCCTGCCACAAAACACAAGTTAGGTAACCTCACCAACGATTCGACAATCGTTACTCCACCCTTCTTCAGGCACTCGGTCGCAACGCCATCCAAACCAGGGGCTTTTCCGGATTTCATCACATCCACCGCCTCTTGCGCCTCTTTCCTGGTAAAGTCCGCAACAAGTCTTTCTCCCAAAACTGGCATCCGAGCACCACCACCCACAGCAACAATGTCAGCCTATCTGTCATCCTCGACTTTCAACAACTCATCAAAATACTCGGCCCACCTCTTTCCGTACATCACCACTTTCCAACAACAACTGGCCGTTTTCATCTTTCACCTCTTCCTCTTTCCGGTCTCTCCCTTTCTCATCCTCTTCACCTCTTTCCAGAACATCTTTTTGTTCTTCTCAAAATTCTGGCACAACCGTCTGCCCCACCTGACATCAGCGTCCCTTTTAGCTCCCCTCACTACCCGCTTCACCTCGTTTCTCCTCTCTTTGTAGCTTTCATAAGCCACCTCCTACTTCACTTGCAACCACTCCTCAAACGCTCCTCTTTTCCGTGCCACCGCCAGTTTGACCTCCTCGTTCTACCACTCGCAGCCTTTCCTTCTGCACCCGCCCACACGGCGCGCACCACACACCTTCGCACATCTCAGCAACGCATGCCTTAACGTCTCCCATTCTTCCTCCACATCTCTCAGGTCCTGTCCTCTCACGTTGTCATATTCTTCCTTCAACGCCTGCTAGAACTCCTCGGCTCTACTTTTCACATTCAGTCCACTCACTTGCACTACCTCTCTTCCTCCTCCCACTCGTTTGTTGCCCTTCCACTTCTGCTCTACTCTTAATCTACCTTCCACCAGCAGATGGTCCACTCTCAACACCCGCACATCCAACAGCCTCCCCACCACTCTCCTCGACATCAGCACAAAATCCATCAGTGCTCTCAACACCATTGCACCATGGGCCATCTTTACCCATGGGTATTAATGAATATCTCGCCTATTGAGCAAACTGTTCCCGACCACCAACTCCTGTTCCCTACACAGACCTATCCGGTTTTCTCCAGTCATTTTTATCGGGAACGCCATACCTTCCCATCACATTCTCCACCACTACATCTCCAACTCTCGCATTAAGGTCACCCAGTACAATACATTGAAATGACCTCCAAAACTCTCAATACACTCACTCAGGTCAGTCCAGAATTGCTCCCTCTCCTCTTCACTCTTCTCGCTGCCAGGTCCGTTAGCACTCACAAATGCCCATCTTTCTACGCATAACTTAACTTTCACCCACATCAAACTTGAGGACACCTCCTCCCATTCGGTAGCGCTACTAGCCAACCGATCACTCAATATCAATACCACTCCTTCTCGTGACCAACCTTCCTCCACACCAGACTTTCTTCCACTTACCACACCAAACTCACATTCGCCCTTACCTTTCAACTTCGTCTCACTCAGCGCCAACACATCAAACTTCCTCCTCACAAACATCTCGCCAATCTATCTCCTCTTTACCTCATATGTACTACAGCCACGCAAATCTGCTTAGAAGACATCGAATAATTTGTGAAATTGCTGGCTTGTACGTTAGTGTGTCTTTGACCTCTTGTCCATCATTTATATGACTTAGAGTTGTTAATACGATGACTTACTCAGAGAGGAATTAAATTATGGATTGGTTAGCTGAACTCAGTGCTGCGTTACTGATCAGCCAACGCAACGTGGAGGTACCGGTTACAGGGTAGCCTTTGTTCTGTTGCGTAACCCATCAGCCAATGCAACATGGAGGTACCGGCTACAGGGTACCTTTCCCTTCCCTCCTTGCATGACTAAGATTAGGTGTTAAAATAAGCTCCTAATGTGTGTCCGACCTTGAACTCCTCGCACGCTACTTAGATGACCTCGAATCAAGGTATAAATGACCTCGGATGTATTACCTTGCATATATGTAATACAGTTTATGTGACTGAATTGATAACTGTTGGTCAGCATGTGTGACCTTTACCTTTATTCTATATATTGGGTGAAAATGTCCGAATGTTTTGTTTATTATTTTTGAAATAATGAAATCCTGATGTAAGTACACATTCAATTATCTACTAATGGATCCTATTTTTGTTTCATGTTGTCCATAGGCTCACAGAGAGCAATGGCAAGATATGTTGGGCATCGTAATGATTATCACTAACTCAGATGGTCCATATATGCAAGCGTCCATGCAGAACCTATAGGTTGTGTGTACTTATTTAATCTGGGTCGCTTTTACTCGATTCAAATTTATTGTTGTATATATATTTTTATTATGAACAACCCAAGGTTAGATTGTTGTCAGTGTTCGCTGTGTACAAGAGGCTCTCTTCCGGATATTCTGATGCATTTCTTACAGAGCTGAATTTCTTAGTCTGTTTTAATACCAAAGATGATAAGGTATCGACGACGTACACAACAATTGATGATGAACCCTTTTGCCAACGTTTGCTTATATTTTCATAGAACGTATAATTCTTGTACATCTTCCAATATCGTTCCATCTAAACTCCTGCAGGAACATCCTATCTGAATTTGGTTTCGTCCCACGCACATTCGCCTAAGCACGTTCGCCTAAGCATGTTCCACGCGACTTCATAAACAAATTGAAAGCCGTCATTAGGTCACTCGAGCTGCATTGGAGCAGGCTAGTATATGGAGGTGTCTCGATGGTGTTAATGTTCAGCACAGTATAGATGATGTGCGTATACGCTCGCAGGGCGATGTACAGCAGTTGCTGTGTGCAGACACTCATGGATGTTTCGCGCTCTATAGGTCATGTGTATACATGTTCGCTGTTTTTTTTTATTGATTGATTGTTTATTGATTTAAAAATACAGGTACAAGAATATACGATTGATTGTTTATTGATTTAAAAATACAGGTACAAGAAAATACGATTGATTGATTGTTTATTGATTTAAAAATACAGATACAAGAATATACATGGTCAAAATGGAGACATTGATAAGAAAATCTTAAAAAACAGCCGCTGCCAAGCTAATAGAAGCTTAAATGCAAGGATAACTGTATAACATTGGGATATGCAGAGACTAATAACAGCTGATGTGTGTAGACAGGCACTCGGGGATGTTTAGCGGTGTGTAGTTGTGTATGTACGATGGAGAAGTATTGCAGCTAATGTGAACAGACACACGGGGATGTTTAGCGGTGTATAGTTGATGCGTGTATACGCTCACAGGGAGATGTATAGCAGCAGATGTGTACAGATAGACGGGGAGGTTTAGCTGTGTATAGATGATGTGTATATACGCTCACACGGAGATGTGTAAAGATAGACGGGGAGGTTTAGCTGTGTAAAGCTGATGTGTGTATACGCTCACAGGGAGATGTATTGTAGCTGATGTGTACAGACTTAGCGGTGAATAATTGATGTGTACGCTTACAAAGAGATATTATTGCTATGCATATTTGATGTGTAGGGTCACTGGGAGAGGTTTGTCAGAGCTTAGTTGATGTGTACGCTTACAGGAAGTTTTATACTTCGTGTGTATGTATAGCCGTGTAAAGCTCTTGTGTAAGCTTATGTGTATCTTATATGTATCTTATATGTATACAGTCACTGGGATATATATTGCCATGTACAGTTGATTTATTCTGTCAAAGTGAAACGTAAACCAATGGATGGTTATTGTGTATATGCGGTCGTGTGGGCAGCCACCCTACATATATTTTGCTCCCCTCGAGCAAGCAGCGATAAATGTTTTGCTCCTCAACTTCCTAGATCTGCTCGATAGGCTGTTATGTCTCGAAAGATAGTTATGGATGATATCGATCTATCATGTTCAAGTCTGAGTAGGCTTTACTCGACCCATCATTATCATTGAAGCCGTTCCATGTATCTATAGCTCATGACGTGTACCTAGGAGGGGCCTGCATAATGCCTGCATTGATCTAGTATGTGTAGTAGAGTCAAAGATTTGTTGAGGGAGACTGATGCTACTGTACCTTCATTCTTGGTAGCAATAACATTAGGAACGGAATGTGTGACTTGAAAATATGTTGATTGTGTTGTACTCCAAAAGAAGATGGTAGTTTTTCGAAATTGTATATTCAATTTGGACGGGGGACGCTGCAATTGGTCGCCTTTGAGCGTTTATTCATCTTCCGACCAAATGGAAGTTTGATTGCTGAAACACCATTCAAATGGCAAAAGATGAGATGCAATACATGTTTCATAATAACCTAAGAACGAGCGTCGGTTTACTGCCAGCACCGTACATCCGCCAACTCAATGCCTGCTATGTGATGACGTCAACTGGGTGCCGGCTTTACATGGAACGAGCACACGCAACTGGAACAAATGTTTTGTCCGTTTTGAATGATATGTTATGAGTAATGACTTTCATGATCATCAGCTACATGCACATACAAGAAAAAACCAACGGTCAATCTTCTAAGAAACCACAGTCATGTTTTTACCTTGAATGTTGATCGACCAATCTTTTTCCAGACTTTATTTACATTGCAATCGTCCACTCCTTCTCTGCCTGACTGGCCATTATCGATCGTGTACTTCTTCTCTACCTCCACTCTATTCCAGCCAGGCCACTTCCATGTTGCCCTGAGAAACAATCGTCCATTTGTTCTGCTAATGAATCATTTTGCGCTCGTTCAGCGCAGGGGCGTCGTGCCCTCTTAGGGCCCAGCACGCCCTATGATCCTCGGTGGACGAAATACTGTATTTAGATGCTTCTTTCAAATTACTTCGTCTGAATCCATTTCCTGAAACTCGGTCACAGTTGTGGGCCAATAGTATGAATGTGTGGGATCGATCACTGCTTCTCAACGCCATATCCAGGAGGAGGGCTGGGGGAGGGGGGGAGGTTGAGGGGAAATGTTTGTCATATTACGCTATCGAACCGCATTTTCAATGTATGTTATCCATCAATTCTGTGCAGAAGTAGGACAATGTTATAGAAATTTGTAGCTAACTTTTGTATTGTGCCCAATAATGGGCGCAACTGGGCGCATGGAGGGTCCTGCCAGAGGACCTAATACGAACAGGAAAGGGTCAAGCACTCACGCTCAATGGCAATCATTTTAGGAGTTCGGGGGACGTTCGGTCGGCCGGGCCCGTCCTTCTCCATATTTATTTGATGTGTTATTTTAGGATGATGATAACCTCGCTAACGTTTGAGCTAAAATTAAAAATGCATTTATATATTTTTCAAATGACGGATAGCCTACGTTAAGTCAGTAAACATGATAAGTAAGTTTTCTCACTCTCTTCTTGAATTACGATAAGTAAGTCTCCTTGCTCTCTTCTTGAAGTATGATAATTAAGTCTTCTTACTCTCTTGAATTACGATAAGTAGGTAAGTCTTCTTGCTCTCTTCTTGCATTATGATAAGTAAGTCTTTTTCTTTCTTCTTGAAGTATGATAAGTAAATCTTCTTGCTCTCTTCTTGCAATATGATAAGTAAGTCTTCCCGCTCTCTTTTTGAAGTATGATAAATCTTCCTGCTCTCTTTTTGAAGTATGAAGTGCGATGGCGGATTATGTACTGGAAGGTGCTCCCTTGGGTGCGGGTTGCCCCCCCTGACAACTAAGGCTGGACACCTACAGGTGAGCGAGGAGAGGCTTTCAGAGGTTAAATCTTCGAAAATTTGTGTCAAATCAATCTTTTCAAACGATATGATCTCAGTGATTGATTTTTTTTGGGGTTTTCATTTGCAGATTAAAAATTAAATCTCTTATGGCTGCGCTAGTTATAATTATTTAATTAATCTACGTGAAGCCGTTGCGTGACTTCACAAACTCTACGTGCCAAAGCAAACGCACGTATATGTTTTCGTTTTCCGTAGATTTTTTTATCGTTGAGGTCATCGGAATCGATGTTGTCTACTGCCTACCTAGTTAGGCTTGACCTACAAACAATATGAATGGTACATTGATGAGTGTGTGTGGCTCAAACAGCTTCAAGCTTGTATGAGGGCTTGTGGAAACATTCAAAACTGTGCCTTTGAAGCAGCTTTAATAAGTTCTTTTCAGTTTTTAGTTGAAGATTGTGTGCACAACTGTTTATCAACGACACGATGGCTTATAACATAAATGCACGGTATTCACAGATGCGGTGTACCATGCAATTTTATTCTTATTCATAATAATACATCTGAGTTTAATCGAAGTTACCTATTAAAAATAAAAATAATTTATTGGAACAAATTTTATTTGTTTAGACTATTTACTAGGGGAGAATAATAAAAAAAGCATATCAATCTGTCGAAGTTGCATTCACGAGCGCATTAAGTTAGTTAATGTTTGATGTTTATTTGTATGAAGAACTGATTAAGTTAGTTAATGTTTGATGTTTATTTGTATGAAGAACTGATTCTAGGGACCTACTTTTAAGTCGTCTCACATTGAAGAGTTTAGCGCCTTTTTCACATAATCGCTCCCATGCTCAGCACTCCCTAGAACACTTCTATGCAGAGCTGTACACCCTCGAGTTAGCCATCTCGCTTTCAAAAACAGATCGCCTCCCCAAATACTTCGTATCCTCAGACAGTCTGAGTGCCCTCACTCGGCACAAAACACACCACTTTGAACTTCCCGCTCTACGTAAAATGCAACACGACCTCTTTACAAGGTCCAAAACGGGCCAAGCGGTCGAATTCTGCTGGATCCCTGGTCACGTGGGATTAAGGGGAAATGAGCTCGCAGATTTCCTTGCTAAATGAGCGTCTACCTATCGAGAACAATTTATTAACCTACACTTCCGATTGGTTCCCTATCATCAACTCTCACATAACATCGCGATGGATTGACGCGTGACAACAAAGCTAACAAAAAAAGTTTTCGGCTAAACCCTCGGTTGGAGAATGGGAAACCAAGTTCTCCAACAGCAGAGACCAAGTGTTCGTCAACCGTTTCAGAGCGGGACACACGTGGATAACCCACAACCACCTAACGGACGTAGACATTATGTGGATTCCCTGTTACCATCTAGTGGCAAACAAAGTGAAACACTTACTGATGGATTGCGACGCACTTGCAGCGACCCGACGAGCCTTTTTAAATCCCCAATGCAACCTACAAAGCTTACTCTCAAACCTAACCTGCCGAAAAAAGCTAATCGCTTTCGGAAAAAAAAATGACCATACGAAGGGGTGTAAAACCCAAATACCGATGCAGGCGGTGTGGTCGCTCCAGCTCTCAGTGACGAGAGACGATAATCCGTTCATGTAGCTGCGTGTTAACCCTTTCAGTTCTTGTACGCACCAGCGTGTGTATGTACCTCAATTGAAATGTAGCTGTAAATTATTTACTTCTGATAGTCACTGGTTTCGCACACGGATTGAGTGCGAACCCACTAGAACCAATGATCTTCGTGCCCTACGAAGGAGCAGGCGATCACTCGCGTTGAGGGTCCGGAGTAGACAAACCCTTAATCTTAATCCCTCAACATATTAATGACGTGTTTAATTTATATTTTTATTCATATTTTCTTCGTGAATGATCAAAAAAAAAGTTGTGAGCTTTCTAAATGATTTTTTTCGGGAAAGTTTAGGAAACATAAAGTAGCTACAATTTTTGGAAACACATAAGTTCCTCATGGCTCATAAAACATAATGTAACGAAGCCTTGGAAATAAAATTCTCCGTGTTCATGAAAAGATATTTCTATTGAAGTTTCTAAAAAAAATTATTCGTGATATCTTATGAAGATAAAGTGAGAAAGTTTTCCCTCTCATTGCGGATGGCTCAGGCGAGCCCAGCGCTCCCACACGCGCATATACTCACTTTCACTGTTGGGGCAAATAACTAAATACGCTGCCTAGATACATTTGTACACTAATTTTGCTCATTTATGTACGTGAGCCCTAGACAAAATAGACTGTAACTAGATATTGTAGCTAGATACTGTAGCTAGATACTGCAACTAAATACAGTAACTAGATACTGTATTTGCTTGGCACCACTCACAGTCTC
Source organism: Gammarus roeselii (assembly GCA_016164225.1). Classification (NCBI taxonomy): domain Eukaryota; kingdom Metazoa; phylum Arthropoda; class Malacostraca; order Amphipoda; family Gammaridae; genus Gammarus; species Gammarus roeselii. The sequence continues at coordinate 13,423 of SDVV010001214.1, read as the reverse complement.
CACGCCCAGGATTTGTAACCCCCTTTTCACACGTTTACTAAAATATTCTGCACCTAACGGGACCGGTTTTTTAAATAGTATTTCAACAAAGGGTGCCATTGCTGCTCACGACCCCCGGCAGTGGACCTTCAATATACAGTGGTAGTGTCCCATCACAACATGGAGCTCCACACCTTTTATTGTTGACTGTTATTCACTAAATAAACTGAAAACTGTTATATTTGGAATGGGCGCTAGAATTAGGAAGACAATAGTGCAATTTAATACTTTTTAATTAATGAACAACTGAGTTGGTATCACCGATTATATTATGTCGGTTATTTTTTTTTTTGGTTGGCCGGACTTTTTTTGCCCGCAGGTGTGTAGGGGGGGGGGGCGGCATCGTGCTCGTGGTGACCTCTGGTGGCGGCTGGTGCTGCCCCTGGCGACCGAAACTGGCGCAAGTGGCTCTGTTCTCGGAATAATTACTCGTAGGCGCTTTTCTTATCAATATCCGGTGTGCAACAATAGCGGTATTTTTCTACTGTAGGTGTACATGTCTCTGGGTTGGTTGTCTCAAACACAATTTGAGTGAGGGAGAACGAACGCTAGTTTTTTTCGAGAACAATCTCACGCTAGTTTGTACTAGAGAAAACTGAGGCTTGTTTGGTTTCAGACATATCAAACGCAAGTTTGGTGAAGACGAAACAAACACCAATTTGGCGAAGCAAAAACAAACGCCCATTGTTTTAAATTTAAAAAATAAAACTCATGTAATAGCTGACTGAGATGAACGTAAATAAGTACGGAAGGTGAGTGCTCTTGGTTGAAACACTCAATCACGCTAGAGGTCTGGGAAGCGTGACATTCTAGGCCGTTCGCCTTGGGGGCACGTGAGTGATGTGGGAGCAAAACTTCTGAGTCCTGTTAAAATAACAGAGTTTGATGTGGTGAACGAGGAGATGCAATGACAGTGTAGGTCATCCTGATTCTTTCACCATCAAATGGCTGGCTATTAGATTATTTTTTAATCATTCCTGGTTTGAATATAATATAGCTCCTCGTTGTTCTTCATATATGTGTCATGAAGCATCACTGTTGAACCATAGGAAACCCATTACTTGTGACTTATAACACTCGAATGGTAGAGGTTCATACATACCCATAACAAAGCTCTGTTCCAAGTTATGTTCTAAGTTATACTCCAAGTTATAATTCAAGTTGTGTTCTAATTTGTGTTCAAGTTGTGCTCCAAGTCGTGCTCTAACTCCCGCCTCAAGTTCAGCCCCGAGATCCGCTCCATGTTCTGTTCCAAGTTACGTTCTTTTTTCTGTTTTTAAATTCTGCTCCAAGTCTGCTCCAGAGTCTGCTCCTAGTTTCGCTAAAGAAATTGCATGAATTGCTCAGAGTCCAGCTCCAGATTTTGCTTCTAGCTTTGTTAAAAATTATGCATCAATATCTGCTCCAAGTTCTGCTCCAGGTTATGTCATAGTTTTGCTAGAAATTGTGCATCAAGTTTTGCTCGAGTTCTGCTCCAGGTTTTGCTTTGGTTTTGCTAGAAATTGTGCATCAAGTTTTGCTCGAGTTCTGCTCCAGGTTTTGCTTTGGTTTTGCTAGAAATTGTGCATCAATATTTGCTCCAAGTTCTGCTCCAGGTTATGTCATAGTTTTGCTAGAAATTGTGCATCAAGTTTTGCTCGAGTTCTGCTCCAGGTTTTGCTTTGGTTTTGCTAGAAATTGTGCATCAAGTTTTGCTCGAGTTCTGCTCCAGGTTTTGCTTTGGTTTTGCTAGAAATTGTGCATCAATATTTGCTCCAAGTTCTGCTCCAGGTTATGTCATAGTTTTGCTAGAAATTGTGCATCAAGTTTTGCTCGAGTTCTGCTCCAGGTTTTGCTTTGGTTTTGCTAGAAATTGTGCATCAAGTTTTGCTCGAGTTCTGCTCCAGGTTTTGCTTTGGTTTTGCTAGAAATTGCGCATCAAGTTTTGCTCGAGTTCTGCTCCAGGTTTTGCTTTGGTTTTGGTAGAAATTGTGCATCAAGTTTTGTGCCAAAATCTGCCCCATGTTCTGCTCCAAGTCCTGCTCCGAGCTCCACTACGGCATTTAATCATGGTTATTGGGACCAAAACAGCAATGAGAAAGTACCCATGTACTATGTAGTTGGATATTGAAGCGGTGCTTCGTTAGACCTTCGGGTTACTAGCACCCGGAGTTGGTAGATTGCCTGTCTAGCAGCCTCTTACAGCAGCCTGTTATAGCAGCCTGTTACAGCAGCCTAGAAGAAACTGGAGGCTTTAGTCGAGGAGGTTTATCAGCGAATTCTTTGAAAATAATGGTAATTTTTTTTAACATCTATGTCCTTTGTAATATTAATGTTTCATCCCAAAGCACATTGAATTTCAATTGGATCAACTAACGTGCCAGTCTGCATTTCAATTTTGTAATTTATGGCTCAATAATAATCATTATGCAATATAAAATGTTCTATATCTACGTATGTCTGTCGGCGCCAGCTGTATGTAACCAGCTGGAGTACCGATATATATTTTTTCTGAAGAACCCTTTCGCAACATCCTTCCCATTTCCATCTGGTTACTGGTCACGACGCTGAGAAAATTTGTACGTGAATCATGCCCCGACTGTTCTTTTTCGTGCTCAGCCTCGGCTAAAGTAATACATTTTTTCTAGCCTTATAGGTCTAAATTGGTCGTCCGTATTGCAACTTATCCCATAGAGAGTATAGAGATTACCTCCTTCGATACAGAGGGGCACTCTCATCTATTTCTGTATTCTGTCTCATAATAATAAGACTGATCTTGCCGGTCATATCGGGCAATAATTTATGAAATATTAGTCCTCGGGCATGCAGAGAGGACGCAAGACAAGCGTGCAGTGACTGCACGGGCATGTCTTCATACATACGCACTCACTTCCAAGGCACGTCCACTGCAAGACAAGCTTTTAGGACTAACTGCGCCAGCATATCTCAATTTAACGCAGTCACTTCCAAGGCACGTCCACTGCAAGACAAGCTTACAAGGACTAACTGCGCCAGCATATCTCAATTTAACGCAGTCACTTCCAAGGCACGTCCACTGCAAGACAAGCTTACAGGGACTAACTGCGCCGTCATATCTCAATTTAACGCAGTCACTTCCAAGGCACGTCCACTGCAAGACAAGCTTACAGGGACTAACTGCGCCATCATATCTCAATTTAACGCAGTCACTTCCAAGGCACGTCCACTGCAAGACAAGCTTACAGGGACTAACTGCGCCATCATATCTCAATTTAACGCAGTCACTTCCAAGGCACGTCCACTGCAAGACAAGCTTACAGGGACTAACTGCGCCATCATATCTCAATTTAACGCAGTCGCTTCCAAGGCACGTCCACTGCAAGACAAGCTTACAGGACTAACTGCGCCATCATATCTCAATTTAACGCAGTCGCTTCCAAGGCACGTCCACTGCAAGACAAGCTTACAGGACTAACTGCGCCAGCATATCTCAATTTAACGCAGTCTCGTCCAAGGCGCCGCCGATCAAATATTAAGCAGCGACGTGACGACCGCAGACTTGCATGGTCTATTGTACCAAGAGATGCTCTTACAATAGGACCGAACACTCTACGTAGATTAGGGTAGTTGGCAAGTTGAAGATAGTCAGCAAGATAAAGGTGGATAGCAAGACAATTATAGTAAGCAAGGTGAAGATAGTCTGCATGGTTAAGATAGTTGAAAACTTGAAGATCGTTAACAAGCTATAGATAATTAGCGAGCTAAAGATGATCTGCACGCTTAATATAGTATGCAGGCGAACTGAAGATAGTCTGCGAACTGAAGATAGTCTGCAAGCTGAAGATAGTCTCAAGCAGAAGATAGTCTTCAAGCTGAAGATAGTCAACAAGCTTAAGATAGTGTGGAACCTTTAGATAGTCTTGAAGATGCAAATACTCTACAAGTTAGTTGGCATGCTAATGGTAGTCGCATGCTGAAGGGCGTCGACAAGCTACAGGTAACCAGCATGTTAAAGGTAGTTAGCATGTTAAAGGGAGTCAGCATGCTAAAGGTAGTTCGCATGTTAAAGGTAGCTAGCAAGCTACAACTAGCCAGCAAGTTACAGGTGGCCGGCGTGCTGAAGGTAACCAGCATGGTAAAGGTATAGTCAGCATGCGAAAAGTAGTCGGCAAGCTACAAGTAGCCAGCAAGTTGCAGGTAGCCAGCATGCTAAAGGTAGTCGGCAAGCTAGAAGTAGCCATCCTGTTAAAGGTATTCAGCAAGATAGAGGTAGCCAGCTAGATACAGGTAGTCGGCAAGCTACAGGTAGCCAGTATGCTAAAGGTAGCCAGCTAGATACAGGTAGCCAGGAATCCAGAGCGCCTAAACTACCCCCCATAAATCATGGACTCCCTTCAGTGTTGATGCAATCTCTCGCCTCTTGTTACTACGAGAAAACAAAGATACTCCGACCGTCGTGCAGGGCAGTGTCTTCAATATTGTGAAGAGTTATTCGGACAACTTCTTCTGGAACTGTGGCATGAGTTGCCCTACATGCGGTCGAGAGGTTGTGTTATAAGTTAGGCTAGGCGGAAGTTGTTTGTTATTAGACCTTGCCAGTAGTGAAGAATGACAGTAGTGGTTAGAGATGAGGGTGGAGATGCTATGGTAAGGGAGACAATGGAGGCGTGAGTTGGGGGATAGCGGGCAGTTTGTCAGGAGAGATGATCGATCTCGATAGTTGGTCAACCAAGCTTATTTGTGGTGACTTCTTTTTACAGAAAAATTGACGCAATATCTCATTGGACAAAATGAGGAGGGGCAGCGCTGAGGAAGAGCTGGTTACTGGGAACATGGATTTTTCTTCTCAGATATTTCAACTTTTTTTTTATTATTGTAGATTTTTCCAGACAACCAATCGATGATATAATTATTTTTGTACCTAGTTACGGCTGATGACATTATAATACCACCAATTTTGTCGCTCAATGAAGTATAAAATTCATCATGTATTAAACTGAAGCCGTGGTGTAAATACAGACTCCTGTTCTTGATGTTCAATCAGAGGCTAACTTGTATCAGGTAAAAAAGTCCATGAGTTCATTCACATTTTAGGACCTTTGGTGGCACCGAAGTGAGTACTCGAATCTCACAGTGTAAAAGAATACATTCATTTCCGATTTTAACCGCCCAGTGAATAAAAGTGTTATCAAATTCAAAAGTTTCATCGATTTAAAAATATAATTCCAGAAATATATAGGTGCTCGTGTTAATTTTTTTTTGCACATCTACTTAATTTGCTGGTCAGAAATCGGAGTGAAGCAAGTAACTTACTGCTATGTGGAAATATATACAGGCGAACTATTCGTTTTCAATTAATTTGTCCGATTTTACCGAGGGTAACTTGGACTATGTAATAAAAAATGAGCCTTATCTCTTTCATTTACTTAGACCGATTTCGGGTTTCATAGTTTTTACCCTTTTTAACGTTGCTATGTTTCTTGGAATACTCCCGAAGACAATCATCAACACTGAGAGATGCTCTTAAAGAAAGCAATGAACGCTCTCCGCGAGCTACTACCAAATACAGCCATAAACACTTCTTGAAAGCTACACCTAAAGTAGTCATTTACTCTCCTTGAGAGCAACTCACAAAGGCGGCCATCAACTCTGATTGCTCTCAAAGGCAGCCATCAACTCTGATTGCTCTCGAAGGCAGCCATCAACACTCTGAGAGCTAACCAAAAGCCAGTGAATCATCAACTCACTCTCAGAACTACTCCCAAAGGCTATGAGAGTTGCTCTATTCGTAAGCGCCCTACGGGGGAGCCTATTATGACTCACGTTAAGGCTCCGGTGGAAGTGAGGCTCAAATCAATATCAAACCTTGCCCCTGTTTGCCACCAAGTGGCTATCAGCGTGAAACACTTACTGATGTATTGCAACGCACTCGCGGCAGCCCGACGAGCGGTCATAAATCCCCCGTGCAACCTACAAAGCCTACTCACCGACCCAACCTACCGTGAAAAGATTATCGCTTTCGGAAAACACACCGGACTATACGAAGCTGTCTAAACCCCAAATACCTGTGCAAGTGAGGTGGTCTCTCCGCCCCGTTACGCACATAGATAACAATACATTTACGAAGATACTCGTTAACTCATTACTCTCTTGTACGCGTTAGTACACGAACATGTCACAATTGAAATATGTACTGACTTCATCTTGTTCGCCTTGCGTGCGAACTTCCTGAATCAATGACGGTCGCGCCCAACGGGGGAGCCTATTATGACTCACGTTGTGGCTCTGGTGGAAGTGAGGCTCAAATCAAATCAAATACTCTTCGTATTGGACGACCCCTGTCAACCAGGGGTCATTATGTCGCATCATTAAGAGACCAGTCTCAGAGCACGGCTACGAAGTGGGACACAATGACCGTATTTGCTCACATTCTAATCAGCATGCCACAGTATTCCTAATCAAAGATTGTAACGTGTCCTACTAACAAAGCTGCTTTCAGGTAGCAATTTTCTACCTCATGACTCGCCTCTTCATTATAGACTGTGCAAAAGCAGAAGCGCGTCCATTTACCTCTTTTCAAGAAGATGGCTCCCTCATCAGAGTCCGTCACGTTTGCTAAACAGGTTGGTGGGGAGGCGTATGATTGATGCCCAGCAACAACGAACCTGTTGCCCTTCTGTAGCTGCTGCTGATATCCGGCAACAGTGAACCTGTTGCCCCAGCTGCTGCTGAACATTCAACTTTTTGCCCCTATGTTGCCTCGTCCACGGCAATCATCGACTTGTTTGTGCTCTCCAATTTGCTCTTCCATCAGAATACCCTGCCTCGACCAACCAGCTATCTTCGTCATCAAGGCCGTGTGTACAGCAGTTCTCTCGCCTCTAGTTTGTTGTGTACCTGCGCTGTAGAAAGGCTCATTGCGCGAGAAAGTTCTTTATCAAATCCCTTAGTTGCATCCCAGGCTGCAATTATCGACGACTGTTCTTCTTATACCCGGCACTGCTTTAAAGTATGTTAACTGCATTACTGCTTTCTCAGGATACCATTGAATAGTCTGTTTAGTTAACACCCTTCCAGACAGTTCCAAAGGACGTCAACAAATGCGGTGAATATGAAGAGGGGTTCTGGATAACTGGCTTGGACATATTTTCTTTGCACATTCCCATTTTTTTCGTATTAAGAAGTGTGATCCAAAACTATTCTGTTTGGTGCCGCTTTCCGGACGGAAGAAATGTTGCACTACTTTTTGAACGATTTTTATGCACGTCTGCATGCGTGTGCATCACTCGACCAGGGATTGAATGATGTCTCTCGGAGCTATTTTCTAGAGGAAGATATATCATTTCAAGACGTATTTCTTCAACGAGTATAGTAGGATCATACACCAGAACTTGTTTCACATTCCCCCATCTTGGCAAGATATATTTACATTTCAAAAAGGTTTTTCTATTTACTCCCACGCATGCCAAATTGATACAGGAACCTATGCTCGAGAAAGAGAAATTCATCTTGCTTGTTCATCTCCTTTTTTTGCAGTTATCGCTCAGCATGGCCGACCTGCTTGTAGTGTTCGTTTATGCGGATGTTCTGAAAAATTGAAACCATGATTGCACGTTGGCTTCGTGTAATGAGAGACCGAGAGTGAAGGACTCGGAGAAAGGAAACCGGATAAAGAAGGGCATCCTTCGAAGGAAGGTCTTGAAATGACATCAGGAGGTAAGCGGGGTCCATTGTTAAACACTATTCAGTCCGAGGCTGTGGTTTCACCTTTGAAAAGTTTTTTGCCTGGATAATCTGTGTCTAGACTTCGAGTGTCCGATGAAACTGATAACATTTGTGAAGTGTCCGATTTTTCAGGATTTAAAATGTCAGCGAAGGTTAAAATTTGGGGTCTGTGGCGCTGTCCACGGAGCAGCGGCATCCCGAAATGAGGAACTTCCATATTTGGGTTAACTTGGAATGCTGATGTTGCAGAATGTAAATAAGAACTTCCCCATTTATATTAACTTTGAATGCTGATGTTGCAGGACGTAAATAGGAACTTCCCTATTTATGTTAACTGAAAATGCCGAAGTGAAAGGACTTAAATAGGAACTTCCCTATCTTTGTTAACTTGAAATGCTAAAGTTGCAGGGCGTAATTAGGAACTTCCCTGTTTACGTTAACTTGAAATGCTGAAGTTACAGGACGTAAATAGGAACTTCCCTATTTAGGTGAACTTGAAATGCTGAAATTGCAGGACGTAAATTGGAACTTCCCTATTTAGGTGAACTTGAAATGCTGAAGTTGCAGGACGTAATTGGAATATTGAACGACTTCGATTTTGCAGCGAGTTTTTTGAAGGAAAGTGAAATAATGCCGCGTCTTTCTGGAAACTTTCATATGTCATTGTGATTCAGTCCCATCGAAGCCGTTGTCTACGGTTCAGCAGCCAAAACTACTCTCGACCCTCTCTCGACCATCGCAAACAAGGCTTTGCGTATCACAACCGGCGCGTTCCGCTCCACTCCAATCGAATCACTTAACGTGCTCGCTAACGAACTTCCACTTCCGCTCCGGCGAGACAAACTTTTTCTACAATACTACTTTAAGACTAGAAGTCTTATCAACAACCCAGCAATCAGCTACATCACTAACATATCTGATAAGCCCATTTTCGCGGCTAAAAAGAATATATGCTCACAGGTTTCCCTACGTGTGGACAACCTGCTGACCTCGCTGAACATCAATCGTAAAGCTATTAAGCCTTCATTCTCTAACCGAATTCTTCAAACTAACACACCAACATGGATGAGCAACCCATCACCGGTCAACCTAGACCTGCAAGTGTACCCTTAAGCAACTACTTCAACCAACGCGTACCGGCAGGAATTCCTAAGACTACTTGAGGAAGAATATTTAAAGCACCGCCATATATACACCAACGGCTCCAAAACCGCGGACGGAGTGGGAGCCGCCGCTGTGTGCGGGGACACCCCACTCTCGGCCACCCTCTCACAAGAGGCCTCCGTGTTCTCTGCGGAGCTCCGCGCACTCGAACTAGCCATCTCTATTGCAAAAACAGATCGCTTTTCCAAATACGTCGTATTCTCAGACAGTCTGAGTGTCCTCGCCCAGCTTAAAACACTGCACTACGAGCATCCCGTTCTGGGTAATATGCAGCACGATCTCTTTGTGATGTCCGAGACTGGTCAGGCAGTTGAATTCTGCTGGATCCCGGACACGCGGGGATAAGAGGAAACGAACGTGCGGATTCGCTTGCTAAACTGGCATCTACTCACCAAGAACATTGTTTCGCAATTCATTACCGGGACTGGTTCCCTATCATCAACTCCCATAAAACATCCCGATGGGATAAAATGTGGCAACAGAGTGGACAAAAAATGCTTTCAGTTAAACCCTCTGTCGGAGAATGGGAAACAAAGTTCACCAACTGAAAAGACCAAGTGTTCATCAACCGCTTGTGCACGGGACACACGTGGATAACTCACAACCACTTGATGGATGTCGACGCAGGACCAAACGCGCCACCTTGCCCCTGTTGCCACCAAGTGGCTATCAACGTGAAACACTTACTGATGGATTGCAACGCACTCGCGGCAGCCCGACGAGCGTTCCTAAATCCCCTGTGCAACCTACAAAGCCTACTCACTGACCCAACCTACCGTAAAAGTTTATCGCTCTCGGAAAACACACTGGACTATACGAAGCTGTCTAAACCTCAAACACCTGTACAAGTGAGGCGGTCTTTCCATCCCATTACGCACAGAGACAACAACACATTTACGAAGATACGCGTTAACTATTTACTCTCTTGTACGCGCTTGTACGCGAATATGCCACAGTTAAAATATGCACTTGATTTCATCTTGACAAGACTAATATATCGGCAGGCAAGGCCGTGCGAACTTGCCTGAATCAATGACGGTCGCGCCCTACGGGGGAGCCTATTATGACTCACGTTGAGGCACCGGTGGAAATGAGGCTCAAATCAAATCAGTCCTGAATTAGTAGATGATGTGTTACCTGCTTTCGTGTTAATCCCATTTGAGAGTATAGCTTGCCATTTAGAGACTTGTGGAAGGGGCTAAGTTTTCGCTGTTAATTGAATCAATTCCACGTTTTATTGCTACACTTTGTTATTTTGATTTTTTTAGACTCATTCTGTCCCTTTCCTCACCTCTGAATAAACGGGTGATTTTAACTGAACGGCGACATTTTTTGCAATTTTCAATTTCGTTATAACATGTACACACCAATCTGCCTCATGCAGAAGAATAAGATCTTAATTTCAGTCCTGACCTAACTTTTCTGCTGATTCAAGTTCGTGTAATCCCATTTTCGTTACATTTTGACACGTATTGTCCAAAAGTATCAAAACCTTGACGTAAAAAACGAACGCAGTGCCTGTTCGTTCACACGTGAACAGTTTATCATCGATAAAGTTGTTTACAAATTTACGCAACAAAATTTTTTCATTGTCTAAAAAAAAATATACATTTACAAAATGAACATTCAGTTCTCTGCTTTCTCTTTCTCTCATTTGAAGATTTCCTCACCAATGATGTTTTCTCAATAATTCAAAAAGTTAGATTGTTATCGAAATAGTTAGTTTTTACAATTTTACATTTGATTTTTAATTTGAAAATCAATATTCTCCAACCCACAACCACCTACTTCTTGAGAAGTAGGTGGTTGAGAAGGCAGATGTCTTCAATTTTGGTTTTCAAATGCATTGTCCGTGTATTGCCTGAGTATTGCCTGTGCATTGCCTGTGCATTGCCTGTGCATTGCCTGTGCATTGCCTGTGCATTGCCTGTGCATTGCACGTGTACTATCCGTGTACTACCCGGGTATTGTCCGTGTGTTGCCCGTGTATTGCCCGTGTATTGTCAATGCGTTTTCGTGCATTGCCCGTGTATTCGGAATTGTAAAGTTAAATTCCGTCTCGTATTATTTGAAGTGATAAAAACATTGTAGTTTAAATAAACGACTACTGCGTAAATAAACGACTACTGCGTAAATAAAAGACTACTGCGTAAATAAACCACTCCCGCGTTTATAAATTTACTATCGCGTATATACACTACTACCGCGTATATAAACGACTACTGTGTTTATAAACGACTACTGCGTATATAAACGACTACTGCGTTTGTAAACGACTACTGCGTATATAAACGACTACTGCGTATATAAACGACTACTGCGTATATAAACGACTACTGCGTATATAAACGACTACTGCGTCTATAAACGACTACTGCGTATATAAACGACTACTGCGTATATAAACGACTACTGCGTATATAAACGACTACTGCGTATATAAACGACTACACGTAAAATAACAACTGCTGCTTGTATAGATTGCTGCGGAATGAAACTGCTACTGCAACGTGTACCTTGACTTAAATCGCGGCAGGACGTCGTAATCAAAATCTTTTGAAAAGCTTTGTAATGTTTTTGTGTGAGGTTTTTATACTTTTCATATTTTCTATCCGGATGATCAATAGCTTTGCTTTATATCGTTGCCCTAGTACTCTAGTACGTATTCAAATAGTCGCGGCAGAGCAACCATCGTTGGCAGTTTGCCGACATTTATATAAATTAAATATATGTTTTTTCAAGGTAATGCCCATGTCTTTGTTATGTTTTGGAAGGTTGTTAGTTGAATGTGTACGCTGCTGTAAATAAAATATTTTTGATAGCAAATAATAACTTCTGCACTGACTATATATAGTACATGACACTTCGTGTTCGGCATTAATGCAGTTTGAATGTGTCTAAAATCATGAACAATTGCCATGGAACGATATTTGGCACATGACGTTGGATACAATATCAAGAATGTTCTATTTCCGTGACACACTCATCAGAAACATTCATTCCAATAATTCCTTTTTTTTTTCTTCGAAATAAATTTTTATTCATATATCAATCATCTTAAATGACGTGTTAATTAAAAAAAATGGGGGTTTACGAACTGGAGCTGTAGCTTGGGTTCACTGTACCTAGATCTGCTTTTTGTCACTGATAATAGTAAAGTACACTGTATCACTGTATAGCACGCTATTATGTTTCTTTCCAAACACTCCTATTTGGTCGACGATATAGACTGTTCAATGCATACATGTATTTACAAATGGATTGACATGTACAGAGTACAACCGCATTCGAAATTATGTTTTTGTATGAATAAATTTGCTCAATATACGTGCATGGGGAAAAATAGGTAGTCCTTTTCTTGGGTAGATAGTGTAATGGTTAATCGATGAAATGAATAGTGAAGTGGTTAATTGATGGTATGAATAGTGTAGTGGTTAATCGATGGTATGAATAGTGTAGTGGTTAATCGATGGTATGAATAGTGTAGTGGTAATCGATGTTATGAATAGTGTAGTGGTTAATCGATGGTATGAATAACCGAGCGGCCTGACAAGGGAACACTTTATTGGGGAATACTATCAATATTCGAACGGACATCGTAACTGTTATGTAGTTAGAATATTCATTAAATGAAGACATATTTGACTCTTCGGTTGGTATTATGAACGATTTAATACACCTCGTCTTATTCATATATTCTTGTGTATGGTAATATTTATGGTATCAAATATGCCCCGTAGAGTCAATTTACGTTGAGGCGATTGTAGTTAGCACAGGAAGTTATCATCAGTACAGTCATCCTCGTCCAGAAACACCGCTATGCCGAGAGCAGTGCCTAAAGTGGCCTAGATAGATGACGTGATATCCACTTAATACTCAGGGGCCAATCAGATGTGTGTGCACCATAAACTATACTGTCCGCCTTAAAAGTTACCCGTGGAGATGTATTAAAACAACAGCACGATTTACCATAAATAACAGCCCACTTAATGCTATCGGAGAGTTGTGGGAGGGGTCGAAAAAAAACTGATTGGCAAGCGTGATAACACCCGAAAAGTGTGATTTTTTTCTGTCATGTTTTCAAGATCATTTTGGGTCTGTCAGAATGTTTAATGAATGGTGTTAATAGGGCCAGGGTTGAAGAAGCCTTAAGGGGCTTCGTAACGCGTCGTATTGAAACCAGAAACAATTCCAGGCCAGATGAGAGATTCCTATCTCCATGGAGCTGAGTGAGGAATGGGGCCCTTTTTGTTCGTGTATTCGGAGTCAATTGTTGATGGTAGAGAGTGATGGTGAGGTTACCAGCGTGTGCGAGATTCTGGAGTTACAAGCTGGAGGCCAAGAGTGCGAGATCAAGGCACTGCTTCCTTGAGTTGCTCAAACAAATGCTTATATAAACTAGAGGCATTCTACGAGCTTAGTGACGCCGATTGTACGCGGTATATTTTGCGCCATTGTGCATTTGAACTTTGAATTATGGCTGCTAGAGAAAGGGTTTATTCAGCTCAATGAACTAATGCATTTATTTTATATATAT